>PVJH01003245.1:91977-147037 GCA_004026705.1 Nesogale talazaci
GACTCACACAGCTGCAGGCTAATGACATAAAAGTAAAGTGGCTGGCAGGCAGATGCAATGTTCAGTCAGTGGATCTCAAGTCAGGAGAAACAAGACAGAGAGTGAACAGTTCTCAGGGTGGGGCGGCTCACATATGGCTGCCCCTGGAGGTAGGTACAGAGGGAGGGGAAGGGCGGGGAGGGGAGGGGAGGGGAGGGGGGGACACACACACACACACACAGAGAGAGAGAGAGAGAGAGAGAGAGAGAGAGAGAGAGAGAGAAAGAGAGAGAGACTTCAGTGTCTCTTTTATGAAAAAACCATACTATCCAGGAGAATTTATCAGGCAGTGACCAGATTGACAGGTTAGACTCCACCCCTACATAAGTGCAAACTGACATAGTAATAGTTAACTGCCACAATTGCTAACTGCAAGGTTGGAGGTTCATGTCCATACCAAGAAGTTTCTTGGAGGAAAGAATTGGAAATACACTTGTGAAAGATTAGTCACTGTCGATCTCAATTCTACTCTGATCCATACAAGGTTACCATTAGTGGTAATCAACTCCATAGCAACTGGCTAGCACACTATGGATGATGTTCATCCTAAATGTGCATCTGTATCACATCAGATAGTATCAATGGGCACTGATCTTTCTGACAATTAGTCTGACTGTGGCAGCTTGTGTATTGCTGTGATGCTGGAAGCTATGTCACTGGTATTTCAGGTGCCAACAAAGTCACCCAAAGTAAAAAAAATTCCATAGTAAAAGTTGGTCCAGACTAGAACTTCCATAGAAAGAACAGACAACAAATATCAAAAAGGAATGGACCGTACAATTCTGAGGAACTTGCAAAAAAAAATCGTATGCAAGCAGCAGAGCATGGTCTGATATATCTGAAGGTTTTTTTTTTTTTTTTTGTGTGTGTGTGTGTGTGTGTGTATGTGGCATAACTTCCCAGGTGGGAGTAGGAAGCCAAGAAGCCAACTCTTGTTCCTGAGGAGCTGCTGCTGGATTTGAACAGTCAACCCTGTGGGCTGCAGTCCTGCACACAACCACTACACCACCAGGGATCAACTGGTGTGCTATATCTGAAAAGATATAACTGACTCAGTGTTTCTGTGCTCAGGATGCTTGCATTCAAAGAAGGTGTTTGCCTAGGGAGTTGTTGACAGACTGAAGAAGGGAAAAAGAACCCTTTGCTTTTTTGGCTTTTGAAATAGTGGCTTGTGCTTGAAACTGTAGAAATTTGTAGTCCTGAAGAAACTCTCCTCTCTCAGACTGAAAGTTAAAAGGAATCATGGGCAGCCTAAAATGCTTGCGAGGTGAGCCCCCTGGATCCATTTGTGAAGTGGAAGTAGGAGAGGTGCAGCACTGGACACTGACACTCACAAACTTGGTTCACAGAAACTAGAACAGAAGAGGAGAGCGAATTGCTTATGTGAAGTTCATGACCTAGTCCAAGGGGGTTAAGGTTGTTGAGAATTTATGATGGGGCCCATAGTCAAACGGCAAGGTGAGTAATGAGTGCCATGGAGAGGCTAAGTGAGGTGGCCCACATTGATTTGACTACAACCCAATCAGCACAGGATGATCTATTTGATCTTGTGAATTATTGCTTATTGCTGCTCCTTTATGGATAACTTGTTCTGATTTGGATACAGACTCACAAGGTTCTAACTGGTATGAATTTTCTTCACATCAAAGAATATTCTTGTCTTCTCATAGCACTGCGTTGATATAAGTGGGCAGTATAGAAAATCGATACTCAAGATTTAGGGGGATAAAAGCGAAGTGGCTGGCTTACAAATTTTTATAAGTGGGAGAATAAGTTATAGAATTATGGGATTGTAGTGGAGGTACTCACATTGTTAATTGTTAAGTGTAGAATGTTTTCATTTTGTCTGTATTGGGAATATACTGTTTAAATGAGGCAGGCATATTTTGAGTTGTACACATTCAATTTTTATCCTGTTAGGCATCAATATAATAGAATTGGTTTGCTTGGAAAATTAGGTATGGCTAAAGAGTTGTGTACATGTGTCACATTGGCAAAAGGTGGTCTGTGGTGATTACCTAATTTCGTGTGAACTTGACAAGTAAGTATAGGGGTGGAGTCTAACTTTTCAATCAGGTCATAGCCTGATGATGCCTCCCTATGCGAGTGAGCTACTCGAGGATTCTGGGAACTTCCTCTCCTGATGCTGTCATCAGAAGAGGTGGGCTACATTCGGACTCTTTCTGCATCACCTTTCTGTTGAGGAGCCATGTGGAAGCCCTCAACTGCTAGCTCAACCACCACTAGATCCGCAAGGCTTCTCATCCCCCAACCTGCAATCTTCTTCATCCATTCAGCATCATTGCATGTGCTGTATATGGCTAAAGTGGAATTTATAGACTAAAAGTGACATGGGTTAATATGGACATGATCTGGACTGGGCTTGGGTGTTTTCTTAATACACAGCTATTCTTTTATATAAAGTTATTTTTTATTCACATGAGTTTATTTCTCTAGTCCACCTGGCTGAACACACAGACTAAAATGAGTCCGAACCAAGCATTGGTTTTTGTGAATTGTCTCATATGCACGTGAAAATTAAAGATTGAATAAGGAAGACTGAAGAAGATTCCAAACATTTAATTATAATACTGGTAAGAAATAGTGATAATGCCACGGACTACCTAAAAAAAGATAAATCTTTTTTAGAAAAAGTACAGCCATAATGCTACTTAGAAGCAAGGACAGTGAGAGTCAGCCACATGTACTGTGGCATGCTATCGGAAGTGACCAGCCCCCAGAAAAGAAAATCACGCTTGGCAAAGTGGAATAAATACACTCAGAAGATGGGTTGATACAGTGGTTGCAACAATTGACTCACACATAACAGCATGTGTGAGCATGGTGCAAGACTACTTGCTAGGAGTTGTCACTGACTTGATGGCAGCATTAATAACAATGTCAATGGAAATAACAATCATCTGCAAGTTAGATTTCTAGTTCTGCTTTGCCTACTGACTGCTCAGTGAGTCTCTTCCTCAGTGGCGATAACAATCAAGCATAGTATTTTGCAGCTCAAATTTTAGGTCAACAAGAGGGTCAGTTTATCTAGTTTCAGCTATAGCTTTAGACAAGCTATTTAAACTAAGTCTGAGATTTTAATGAAGGAAACATTGAAATGGTAGAGTCTATTTTTGGGGGGATATTGTTTGTTTGTTTTTTGAGGAGTAAATAAAAATTTTAAAGCATAAAAATCTTTTTGCATAATGCCCATGGCATTGTCGTGGCTTCACTTACTTGATCTCTTGACACCATAGCATGGAAAGACAAGAGTTGTAAAAGAGTTCAGAAGAATCTGGGAGTGCTAACATATTTTGAATTGTGGCAAGATTGTATTTATATATGCAAATTATGTGCCCTTTTGTCTACTTTTATGAAAGCAACACTCATATAAATACTTGTATATAAGTCTCAATACACTTGCTATACAGTATCAATCTTGTCAGTTTTTTTCCCCCTATCAAAATAACAAAACAGTTCCTGTGGTGAATTATGAAGGAAATATTCCTAAGTATAGGTGTGTGTCACATAATGCCCACTCTTAAATAGGGCAGTATGTGATATGGTTGCTGTGTGAATACCACATTTCATATAGGCAATTCTTGCACATGGTTTAAAGCCTTAAATATTTTACACTGTCTCCAGAAGGTGGGGATTGCAGGACATGCAGCTGGCAGCAACTTAACTGGGTAGGAAAATCATAAAGATCTGGGCCATGACATGTGCAAAGCGGGAAGGTGGTTGTCTGGTACAGTTGTGTGCAAGTTCCAGAGCATTGGTGACCTTGACTATTGCCACTCCATTGGTCTTGTGGCTCTGTAATCATGTGCAACTGACCAGAGCCTACAGCTTGACAGCTCTTTGGGCTTGGCTGCTCCCCCTTTTACCTGTGACAGAAGAAGAAGAGCTGGGGTAGATCCTGCCCTGCACAGGTAGAGGAAGGAGAGAGGTGGTGGGATAGATGAATGAAACTAGGAGCAAGGAAGGGAGAAGACTTCAACAGAGTTTGGATGTGCTCAGGAGTCCCCTACTCAGTCACTCCTGAGACTTGGAGCCAGCAAGGGGGATTAATAACTCAAAGAGCTACTCTCCCTTACTAAACACAGCAACAAGCAAAAAATGGAGTTGTAGATATAGATGCAGTCGGTAAATGACACATACTTATATCACAGTTAGTTTCTGTAGCAAGGGTTTTTAGAACCATCAATATGTATTCTTAGGATGGAATAATAAAAGTAATCATAAGGTGATAAATGCAATACCCATTCAAGGTAAGAGAAAGCTTAGTATATTTACCATAGAGTTATTAAACTCTAGTCAAATGGACACAAAATGCAAGAACTATGATTCTGGCCAATAAGATTACATTGTAGCCTTTCCCCCATACTTGATTCCCAAATTTTGTTGTGATTGAGGTAAAACTCTACAAAACAGGCAAGGCATGGGTCATTGCAAAGAAAGCAAATTATGTAGCATTTTTCCTCCAGCTTACTGCTATGGTGGGTGTGTTTCAGCAAGCATGGATATGCTTCTCTGTTTGTACCTTGCTTTTTTTTGGGGGGGGGGGCATCACTGCCCTCAAGTGGTGGGAGTAGGAGGCCCAGCCTTTGCTCCGTGGAGCTGGAATTGAACCTCCATCCCAGTGGGCTGCAGTCCCGTGCACAACCACTACACCACTGCGGCTCAGCCCTGCACCTTGCTTTCAAATCCCCTTGGTATCTAGGAGTGGAATTTCTGGGTCATGCAATAATTCTATATTTTATATTTTGAGAAATTTCTACATTGTTTCTAAACTGTTTGCATTTCTGCCTGAAAAGAATATGGGATCTGATTACTGTACATCCTATCCAACATTCAGCAAAAACTATGAACAATGGTTTCCCAATATGATGAATGTAATTGATGACATCAAATCATACACCTGAATATGGTTGCATTGGCACAATTGGTGATAGATATGATTTTCAACAGTAAATAAACAAGAACCAATAAACTAACCAAAGAAAATAATGGCAAGGGGCTTTTAGCAGGGGTGGTTAAATTATACTTAATATATGAAATGTATCAGTAATGCTTGTGACTATCAAGGCAGATTCTTGGAATGTAAAGGGTATAGACAACTAGAGAACAGTTCTTCAACTACCTCTTTTCCTCAATTTTCTCCAAAGAATACCAGCATCAGGAGACCATGGCCTGGAGTCTCCAGAGTGCAATTGAAGACTTAGGTTCTTCAAGATGTCACAAGGAAGCAGTAGCTCCTTATATTTTTTGAAAAAAAATTAAAACTTTAGCCTACAGAGACACATTAACAGTCTTAGAGCTTCCGCACCATTTAACTGAGTGTAGTTCTGGGAAGGATGGAGAAGATAAGTGCTTTTGTACCTTGGGAAGAGAGAATATTTGAGTTGAATTAATTTTAGTACTTTGAGTGAAGAGATGATTGGTGCTCCCCTAAGGGAGAGAGGTAAATGACAACACAAAGATATATTTATTTATTTGGATGCTATTAGTTTTATTAATTTATATTAATATTTTAAACTAATGGTAGCATCTTGGAAAGGAAACATTTAGCAGTAGGACTTCATTTATTTCCTCCCTTTTCCTGGAAGGTGTATCAGGGCAGGAAAGGACCTCTTTGCAAACAAGCTTTATCCAAATGTATGAGTGAGTAAATGAAGGTGTTTGTTAATGAGAGGAGTCCTTATCTAAATCATTCAGCCACAGTGGCACTGTGCTTTGTGCATTGTCCTGCTACCTACAGAGTTGATGTGTCAGACCCACCAGCCACTCCTCAGAAGAAAGGTAAAGCTATTCACCCCCACCAAGGTTCATTCTCGGGAACGCTAAAAAGGAGCTTCAAAGAGTCCCACAGAGTCACTATGAATGGAATGGGATGCCATGGCAGTAGGATTCAGATGCCTTTAAAGTAGATTATATGTAACATGTTTAGGATCATAGCCTGTCTACCTATTTATTTATTCTACCCCAAAACATGTTTAAAGTTAGAATGGTTGATTTCTAAGTCCATCTACCAGAAATTAAAATCTGGCAGATCTTGGCTATGGCAAAATTTCTTCTTCTTCTTCTTCTTCTTCTTCTTTTCTTCTTCTTCTTCTTCTTCTTCTTCTTCTTCTTCTTCTTCTTCTTCTTCTTCTTCTTCTTCTTCTTTTCTTCTTCTTCTTCTTCTTCTTCTTCTTTCTCCTCCTCCTCCATGTTCTTCTTTACAATCCTTGAAGCACTCTATTATCATGGACTCTCAAGATAGTTCTGGCTCATAGTACATAGTAGGTTAGAGTATAACTATGCTAAAATATTGCCTGTGCAGCAATCTTTATGAGAACAAACTTTCATATTCTTTTTTTTAGAACTTCTGATGGCTTCAAACATCTAACCTTATAGTTAGCAGCCTATCACGCAACCATTGCACCACCAAGCCTCCTCGATTATTTTTAATACAAGTATCTGGAGAGCATATTGTTAAATGGTGACCTATTAGAAGCTACTTATGTGGATTTGCAAAAGCGGTTGAGGATATTTCTAAAAAAGTATGATTTTTAAAAGTCTAGGGCTGAGCCCCAGTGGCGTAAGTGGTTGAGTGCGGGACTGTAGCCCATGGGCTTGGAGGTTCAAATCCAGCAGCGGCTCTCAGGAACAGCACTGGGTAGCGCCCACAACCACCAGAGGCAGTGAAGTCTCCCCCACCAAAAAAAGTCAAGAAAACACTGAATTGATGTCAGATGGAACTGGACTGCTTTTTTGGCTAGTGAAATACCTGACATATAGCTAATAACACTCAGGCAAAAGGAAGATGCTAGGGTTTGGGTTGGGAGTTGGTGTCTGGTTATATTGTAAAGTATCTTAACATGGAAAGGTTTAATATCATTTGCAAATTTTCAGGTGATATTAAACTCTGCGGAATAGTGAAATGGCAAGGTAACAAATATAGTTTTCTAGAAGACATCAGAAAACTGTGTGGGTGACTATAAAGAAAAAGGCAGGTGAATTTCAATATGGACAGTAAAAAGGCATGCTTTAGAATAAAATAGAGATGTTTCCTACTATGTGGCAGATATGATTCATATTTTTATATGGATTGCCCTTCTTGATCTTAGGCATGCCACTCAAAACTATAGAAAGAGACATTTTATAAACAAAGAACTGAAACAAAAATTCTAGAGCAGTTTTGCAGTGGTGAATGTGTGGAGACAAGAGGTGAAATACAAAGTTCCTCTCAGTGCTAGAACCTGCTCCACTTCTTCATTCTGCTGTATCAATTACATCCTCAGTACTCAATCGACAAACTTAAAGCTGCATAGCACCTAATAACACTAAAGACGGCCAAAGGTAGTTTCTAAGGACTGTGACACATACACCAGTAGAATGCAGTGGGATGGTGCCAGGATCACTGGGTTAATAACTAATCTTCACTACAGCTTCTATGCGGCAGGAACGCTTCAAAGTTCTTTCCAAGTCTTGTGTACTTAATCACCTTAGAAACAAGTCTCAATGTTAACCTTGCTTCCAATGAATATATTGAGGCATTGACGGTGAAGTATGTGTCCATAATCACCCCTCAACTTGTGGCCAGTTTAATTTAAAACTGATCAGAATAAAGAAAGGGTGTTCTGGCAGGCTGTGGGCTGGAAGTTGAGTGGCTACCTGATTGTAAGCGTTCAAACCTACCAGCTGCTCTGCGGGAGAAAGGGAGGCTGCTTGCTCCCATGGAGGTAAACAGTCGAACTCTGTTCTATAGGAAGCTCAGAGTCAAAAGTGATGGGAAGAAGCTGGGGTTTGCTTTTGTTGTCGATGGTGGCGGCACAGTGATAAAGTGCCCTGCTACATAGATAAACGTTGGCAGCTGGAACTCAGAAGTTCTATGGGACACACAAACCCTGGGCATCAGCTCCTGAAAAGATCGGACTCAGGAAACCCAATGGCATCGTTCTATGCTGACCGATCAGCTTCCTGGGAATTGTCATTGACTGGAGGGCGTGCAGTAACAACAGTCAAGAGACTCAAATTGAAGCCTTGGTTATGATGCCACCTTGCTTTCAGGCCTTCATCCATGAGGTCTTGGATCGGTGATGATCGACATGGTACTGCTTGCTTCCTTTGCGACAGACTAGAATGTGGTAGAGCTTTGGCAGGGAGATTGGCTCTAAAGATCATTCCGCGTATCTGCCAATTGAAAAGCACTGATGTGAGCCAAGAGGTAAATGGGTGTTATAATTAGGAATGGAAAGAGGGCGTGCATGAGCACATTATGGAAGAGAGGCATTCCAAAGCCTTGTGAATTTAGTGGATATGTGAGCATAAGGTTAGCTGGATTCCAGATGACACAGACATAAGATATATTTTTCACTGATGATGAGGAAGAGGGGAATATTGTGAACAATCAAGTTATTGGCTAAATCATTCTGTGGCAAGATTCTAAACTGCAAACAGGGAAACAACATTTTTTTGGTATCGAATTCATTCAGTTCTGCTCATGGCCTCCCAGAAGAAAAAATACTCAGAAATATTGATGTGAGTTACAAACAGAATCCTGGAGGAACAATTGTATTTTTTTTTATATTCTGAAAACACACACACAAATATATATATATTTTAACCATTCTATTGGTCGCTCATATAGCTCTTATCACAGCCCATTCACCCATCCATTGTGTCAAGAGCATTTGTACATATGTTGCCATCTTCATTTTCAAAACAGTTTCCTTCAACTTGGTATCAGCTAATTTCTCCCTCCCCTCCCCCTCCCTCATGAATCCTTGATAATTTTTTTCCATGCCTTACATCAACTGCTCTTTCACTCACTCATTTTCTGTCGTGCATTCCCCTAGGAAGGGGTTATATGTAGATCCTTGTGATCAGTCCCCCCATCTCGCCCCACTTTCCCTTGCCTCTCCTGGTATTGCAACTCTCACTATTGGTCCTAGGGGAGTTATTTGTCCTGAATTTCTTGGGTTTCAAGCTCTGATCTGTACCAGTTTCAAGTCCTGGTCTAGCTGGATTGATAAAATAGAATTCGGGTCATGATAGTGGGGAGAGGGGAGAAGAAGCATTAAAGTACTAGAAGCAGTGGTTCACAACCTGTTTTTAGCCCCCTTTGGGATTTGAATGATGCTTTCACAGGGGTCACCTGATTCATAACAGCACCAAAATTATAGTTATATAAGTAGCAAGAAATATATGGCTGGGAGATCACCACCACATGAAGAACTGAGTAAAAGTGTTGTGACAATATGAAGGTTGAAAACCACTGAGAGGAAAGTTGTACGTTTTGGCCGTGCCATTCTGCACCCTGACTAACTCTTCTCTTACTTGTGACCCTGCTTCAAGGGGATGTTTGGTTGTTTACAGATGGGCGTTAGGTCTCCACTCTGTGCTTCCACACTATTTAGGAGTATCAAAAGCAAAAGCAAAAAGGCACTATGATAGAGTCAATGTGTCTCAGAGTGACACTCGAAAAGAAGGAAACACTGTCGCCATGAATTTTGAAGACCCTGACAAAAGTAGAAAACTGTATTTTTCTTCCTCAGACTGGAGGGTGGTTTGGAATTCATGATCTTGCTGTAGCTCACTGTGTCACAGGTCTCCAGTTACGAGTAAACGTTTCCTGAAATCCCTTTGGAACATATCTAAGTGTGAACACACGAGATGGCTAGGTAGATGGATATGCAGGAAGAGAAGCTGACTAGCTGATTTAGGGAGTAGCTCATGAAAAAGAGCCAATGAAAGACACCAACAACACAGTTCTAGACGAGGGAATATCAGGTAAGACCAGAAACAAAGAATTTCAGGTTTAATCATGGAATAACAAGAGTCCAAGGACGATGGGGGCCCAGAAATTGCCCATATAATTAATTAGCAGAAACTTGACTAATTTTAAGAAAGTCCTTGAGTGGCTTGTGAGACTCACCACCATGATGAAGATGATTAAATGAAGAGAAGGAGTGTAAGTGGAGAGAACAGAGAGTGTATTCTCTTGAGAAGTCTGGAAATAGCAAAGAATGTCAGATTAACATAACTGAAAATGCACTTCCCACAGAGGCAAAAAACAACAGAGTGTTCACATTGCTTTCTTATATTAAAAATGATGTATTCACTGTTACTAGACCAGCTATCAAAAGTTTAAATCCTTTGAGATTTGAGTTCCTGAATTACAAATGGCAAGTTTTCATGTTGGAAGCCAGCAAAAAGCTTATGCTAGATATATATATTTAGTACTTTTATCTTATTATTTGAGAACTCCTATTAAATCAGTCATCAAAGTTTCTAAGACATATTGAGATCTAATAAAATGATGCTAAATGTTTTTTCTTGATCATATTTCTTATCTCAATAAATAGAATTTCAAATTGTTTTTAAAATCTGCTTGAGGACAAATTGAGTTGTACAGAATGACTGATATTCAAGGACATCTGAGAAAATGAAACATTCATTTCACTTAGCAATCATTCACTGATTTCTTGATGTTTTTATTTAATTTATTTCATATCAAGAAGATAAACTTTCCATTGAGGCACATAGCAAAATAAATAAAAGAATAATAAAAACCAAATACATTTATGTGTTTCAGCAGAGTTTTATATCTTATGAAGCCTAAACATGAAGTAGCTTTCTTTTTAGTATAGATAAATATACTAGAACTTTCTGATGGAAGTGTTCTTGTCACAAGCTATCTAGTCATTGAAAAATCTGAACAAGTATTAGAAGTAAAACTTCTTCCTGAATTTAGCATAAAGCATCAATCCCCAAGGCAATGAACTGAGAAGAGATAGTGAAAACACCTAACCATATACAAAGTCCCTTCAATGAAGATAATCCTTATGATGGACAGACTGTGGAGAAAATAAAGATGAATGTTTTGACATATCAGTATTGAGTGCCCAACCAGTCTGAGGGTCCATTCTCTCTCTTTTGGACTTGGGACTCAGCAGGCAGAGACGGTACACATGGAACAAGGATGCACTGAACTGTTTAGTCTATCACCTCTTTTTTCAATAATTATTCAGATTTTATTTACTTAATCATAAATGGGACTATTGAATGATTTATGGATTGAGGCAGTTTTGAAATGCATATTTTTTGCATATTTATAGTCTGTTGACAGACATGATTCTTTTCAAGTTATCAATTAAATAGGAACAAACTGTGTGGAATATTGTGACCATTCTACAAGAAAAGTTAGGACATTTGTGCTTGCTTGGTTGGTCTCTATATTAATTTCCTGTGATAAACCTGTTGCCATTGTGTTAATTCTATCTGAAGGTGACTTCTTGTAAAACTGTACTTCCTAGGGTTTTGTGTGGTTGTAATCTTCAAAAAGCAAATTGCCATGTCATCTCTTGTTGTTGAATTTGAACCACTGTCAACTTTTCCATTCCTATAATAAATTACCAAAGCTTATTGATTTAAAACTGAGCACATGTTCTCTGACGTTTCAGAAGGCAGGCATCTACAGTAAGTGCCATTCAGTTGTCATCAATGTGTCAGATGTACCACCAACCCTGTGGGGTTGAGGAGAGAATCGTTTCGCTTCCTTTGCATTCTTTGGCTCACAATTCTGTTCCCGTCTTCAACTCATGTCACTCCAATCTCTATTATTGCACCACCTCCTCTTCTGCAGTTACATTTCCGCATCCTCACCTTACCAAAAGGCATGGATGATTACATTTCTGGCTAACCTGGTTCATCCAAGAAAACATTGCTATCAAAATATCTTTTACTTAATATCTTAATGTTTTTAAAAAAGGTAAATAACAAGTTAGGGTAAGCTAGTAGAGGAATGGAAACCCTTATTGATTTAGTCACTGGTGGTCAAAATGTAAAAAAATGAAGGACTAGAGTGTGGGCATTTTTGGAAAGGCATCATTCAGCCTACCACAGGATTCAAGAGTTTGCTGTTCGTAATAGGGACCATTGAGTTCACACGAGTTTTAGTGACTCCAAAGTTAACAGAATGAATTACTGCCCAGTCCTGTGCATTCCTCACAATTATTATTGTATCTGAGGTCATTGTTGTACCTATTGTATCAAACTATCTTATCAAGGAAGCTTCAAAACCTGGTTGAACAATGTAATGAAAAGATCATGTAACATTTTGATAAACATTTTGAAGAACATACAAATCAAAACCTCATTGAGACTACACATCATGCTTACTAAAATAGCATTTTTTGGTTTTTAAAGGTGTTTTAAAAAGTTTTGTTTAGCCAGAAGAGAAATTGGAAAGCTCATTTACTACTGATGTAAAGATAAAATGGTCCAGTCACTGTTGGAAAAAATGATTACTGGTTCCTAAAAATTATTATATGACCCAGAAATTTCACTTGCAAATATATGTTTCCAAAACTTGAAACCAGGGACAGAAACAGAGCTAAATATCCACAAATGAAGTATCATTCAGTGGTCAGAAGATAAAAATATTCCAAATGTTCATCAGCAGGTAAATGGATAAGCACAATAAGGGCTAAACAGCCATAAACATAAATGAAGTCCTGTTATAGGCTACCAGATGGATAAATCAGGAAAATGATTTTTTTTTAGTGAACTAAGCTACACTAAAAGGGATAAACATTTTGTATCCCATCAGAATTTTTCCTATCAAATATTCAGTGGATCTTTTGTAATAGAAAGAGAAAGTCACTGTACACAGGCTCCACAGAGAAGATTCCAAGTGCATTTGGTAAGATCCATTGTGATCATTCTTCAGCCATCTACAGAACAGGTCACTTCCAAAATGTAAACCCTGTTCATTTCTTCAACATCCCTCTGTACTTCAATACTTTTCTCCTGTTCCAAGAGCTCTATGTTTGGTTACCTATAGACAATTGCTTCAGAAAATATATTCAATAACCGACTATTTAAAAAGCAAAAGTTTGCTTATGCTCAAGGGAGAAGAAAAGCTTGTCCTATGGGTATATAATTTATTATTGTTAGAACTAAATTCTTTTTTAAACAGAAGTGCAAAAGCACAATATTTTTATAGCTAAATATTTTTATATTTTTATTTTTATGGAATGGTTTTTATAGCTAACTCTATGGTCACAACTGCTAAATGTGATTTTTACATTCAGGACATTATGAAGGTCTTAGGCAAGTTTGCACAAACACCTGTTATAATGTCTGACTTGGCCATGCAAGTGTCTAGTCCAGCAAGATTTTCAGCTGACCAAGTCATGATAAAGAGATTCATTAAAAATCATATTTGATGTCTGTTTTCAGAAGAAGTGTTTATTAGGGTGGGACTTTATCTCACATACTCTGGGCATGCTGTCAGGAGAGAACAATATTTGGAGAGAGACATCACACTAGGTAATGTAGAAGGGCAGCAAAAAAGAGGAAGGCCCTCTCTAGGACATATTGACACAGTGGCTGGAACAATGCGTTCAACCATTGGGACAATTGTGAGTTTGGCTCAGGACTCAGCACTGCTTTATTCTGCTGAACCTAGGTCCCGAGGAGCAGGACCTACCTCGAGGACATGTGACAACAATAGCATAGGAATTTGTTTCTTATTTTATGTTTCCTGAAGGGAAATCATATGTTATTAAAAATTTCTTTAAATTAAAAAAAACTCCATTCTACTCAAGACTATCTTTTTGAGTATTTTTTCCTGTCCCTGCCTTTTTTTCTTTCACACATAATTTTAGTATGGATTTTTCAATCACATCACAATTTCAATGCATTACCTTAATAGATATTTACTTAATTAAAATCAATATTAAGTAAAAGAAACTAGAAGATTAATGTATTTCCTTTGATGGTACCTCAGTAGAATCAATTCCCCTCTGATGAGGGGGATATCTGGATAGAATGTGATGACTCTCCGAATTTGATATGAAGGAATGATGCTGATTGCCAGTCTGCATGTACCGAATGCTAGAATCAGAATGTGCTTGCCTTATGATGCCACCAATTGCCTTAAAAAAAACTAGGCTTCTGTGAGAAATTCATTTTAGTAAAAGATAAAACCTTGGGTCTTGTTTACAGCCAGGAGAAAAGATTCCATTATACCATTATATAAAGGCAAATAAATAAATAACAACAATGGAAAGAACCCACTGCTATTGAGTTGATTCCAATTTATAGTGACACCACAGGAGAGGAGAACTGTTCTGGAAGGCTTGAAGTGCTGTCAGGAAGGACTTCTGTGAGTGGCCACTGGGTTCAAAGGGTTAACCTTGCAAGCAGCAGGCCAGCGTCCACAGAATGCCGCTGAAATATTTACTTATTAAAGGAAGCTTCCACCCTCCTTTATGTGATCTCGTTGCTTATGGCCTATTTAGTCAGCGATGCCAGAACTTCTTTATTTATTATTGATTGGGAGTTAATACATAATACTATATCACATCATAGTTCAACCACATCAAGCGGAATTGTGCACTTGCTACCACAATCAGTTTCCAAACATTCATTTTCTGTCTGAAGTCTTTGACATGGTCTTCCTTTTTTTGTTGCTGTTTTTTTGTTTTGTTTTTTGGGCATTACTGCCCTCTGGTGGTGAGAGTAGGAGGCCCAGCCTTTGCTCCTGTGGAGCCGCTGCTAGAATTGAACCTCCATCCCAGTGGGCCGCAGTCTGATGCACAACCACTACGCCACCAGCGCTCAGCCAACATGGTCTTCTTTTTGTCCCACCACTTATTCCCTGGGCCCTAAAATCATTCTTCTACTTACTGTCCCTACAGGTTCATCAGTCCTGAGTTTCATATATAGAGAAACATAGAACACAACCTCAAGAGGGGGGCCTCAGATGACGTTAACACCTCTGAGGCACACCCTAATATAAATGAACAAAGCAGCACACAGAAAATGTTCAAAACCAGATCAGGTCCAGCAGGCATCAGAGGGGCGATCCACTGACAAAGTTTTGACTGTTCAAATCAGATGTCTGCCTTTGATCTTTGATACTCATCTCTCCAATAAGTTCTGTTTAGTAACCTCTTTCCTCCCATCCCTCAATAGTGGATAGTGAGATTTCATCAGAGACGTGTTTCCTATGTAATTCACCCAGAGCTTATTTAAACTTCCATTGATTCCATGGCCTTCAGTTGCTTTTCAGATTCCTCAAACTTTATTCCAAATTTTAGTTTTCTTTGTCTGTTTGACCACTTAACTCCCACACACATTTATTCTTCCATCTGTCATCAAAATGCTGTATTTGTTAGTCTATTAGACTAGTAGTTACTAGTATTTGTTAGTCTACCAGATTAGTCTACTAGAGACAATACTATTTTCCTATTAATTCTCTGGAATATCTACCAAGTGTCTGTCAGCTTTTCATACTGGGGTGACTTGAGTATTGCAGGGACATTGGAAGCCATGTGAACAGGTTTTCCCAGAGCCTCCAGATTTGGAGCAAACTAAGAAGAGTTTATGAAGAAGGAAGAGAACTTAGCCACTGACAACCTGATGAATAGCCACAGAACATAGAAATTGTGAGTTGGTTCAGGATCAGGTGGTGTTTCGTTTTGTTATACGTCAGGTGGCTTTGAATCAGAACTAATCCAATGCACCATAACAAAAGCAACCTGACCCTCGCATATATATTTCCCATTATATTTTAAGCCTTTTCATTGTGACTTCAGGCTAAACCCTACAGAGAAACTAGATTCTATTAAACAATTAACAGGTATTTTATTACGTAAAGTTATTTATACCCTTTTTAATTCCTTCCTTGTTTCCCCTTCCCATTTATTATATTTTCCTGTAATTTCCTTCATCCTGGGCTTCATCTGGGGGGACGATGCTGTCACTTGCTTTTGTGTGGTTTATTATTTGAAACTTTTGGATCCATATGAGTGTCACTGTTCACTCTGTAGGCCTGCTGGGTTTTGGCTACAAGGTGATCCTAGAGGTGGGTCCAGTACTAGGTAATGAAGTGTATCTAGAACCACAGCTTGAGAGGTTCCATCACGCTGTAGGCCAAGTGTTGTCTTTGGACGGATTTATATTTTGTTCTAATATCATTTCTTCTACTGTATTCAGAACCTTCTGTGGTCCTAATCAATGTGACCAGCAGTGGTAGCTGAACACGACCTAGTTCTGGTTTCAGGGTAGCACCGACTGTAATTCATATGGTTCATTGAGACTTTTTGTCCTTGAGTCTGTTTTTCTTCACTATTTCTTCCTCCAGATGAGAAAAGACCAACGGTTGGGTCTTGCATGACTGCTGACTAAAGTTTAAGATCAGAGTTAGCCCTAACTACAATAAGGTGTGGATGCCATGCCCCTTGACATAGAATTCTTCTAGGTGATCCTACTTCTCCAAGTTCAGTAATTCATTCTCTCAAGGTGTTTGGTTTCCAAGAAGCTCTCATAATTTTATTCCCTACTTACTCTATTATATGGATAGGCAATTTTACAGCATGCTCATACACATAAGTAGAAATGCCCGCTACAAAACTTATATATAGCAGTGGCATAGTCCTGGTGACCCACCATAATGGTTCTACATCCAAATTTCACCATGTGCACTCTTTTTTATGTAACATTAATATATACCTAATAACTGTGCATACCTAATAACTTGTGCATAACTCTTGTGCACCTCTTGTGTTATCTTTGTAAGATTTGCCTTCTCTTCTGTTCCAATAAAATGTGCATTACTGAAAGTTTGTATAAAGTTCACTTGTCTTCAGTATTGTTATTTAACTCAAGAATACTGTATATACCTGAGTATAAAACAACCTGAATAGCAGCTAAGGAACCTAATTCTACCACAAAAAGGCATAAAAGATGTGTTGTAAAAACTTGGCTTATGCATGAGTATATATATATTATTTACTTCTGAAATTACAGTCAGGGTTATTAGTCTTATTTTTCTACAGGTCATTTGTAGTTCAAATTTCATGTGTGACTAAAAACACATCCAGTGTAACACAGGTATGGAGATCAGTTTAAAATTGCAGTAAGTACATTATACAGCGACCTGACAGAAGATATGAGGAGGTAACATGCCTCCTCCCCCTACAAAAAAACCAACAGGAAAAAAAGTTCTGCTGGGCAGAACTTACATAGTACACATTTTCCCACCAGGTGAGCATCAAACAACTCACTGCAAGTTAGTGCTTCCAATGGCATTGCCTGGGAAGTTTCTCTCTTTTACAATGAATTTTTTTGTGAAAGCATTTTCAGTTGAACCACATTTTTGTGATGGTCAATTTAAGAGAACAGAGTGGGGCTATGAAATTTTGCTTCCTACTGAGGATAAGTGATGCCAAAACTGTTGTGATGTTGAATACAGCAGAAACTGTGTTATAATGAACACAGATTACAAGGATAGTGCTATGGGAGAAAGTCAAGTGTACGAGTGGTTTCCTTTATAACAGACCTCCTGCCCTTGTATTTGAACTACAAAGGTGGATCACTGAAGATATGGGGAAGTTATTTGAACTCTATTGGAGCTTGGTTCAGTGAAATTTGAAGGAAGATTTGGGAAAAAGAAAAGTTGCTACGAAATGTATGCCTTGGGTTTTACTTAGAAGGATAAAGAGCATGAGTAGAAAAACGCCAAGCTTTCAAAGAACATTTCCAAAGTGACTTAAACTTTTTTCCCAAGGTCATTACTGGTGACAAGATATGGTACTATTTCTGTGACCCAAAAGCACAGATCAATCAAGTCAGTGGAAGACACCATTTTCCCCTTGCCCCGCCCGCCCCCTGCCCCGCCCCCCGCAAAGTTCAGCAATGAAATCCTAGATCAAGACAATGCTCATTTATTTTTATGATGTGAGTGCATTTGGGATTTGTTGCAGCAGGTCAGAGGGTCAATCAAGCTACCTATTTAGAGGTTCTGAAAAGATTGTCTAACAGTGCTGACAAGAAAGGCCTGATTTGTGGCAGAAATGGCAGAAGGGGACTGGTTTTGCCATCACGACAATGCACCTGCTCACACAGTCATCTCAGTGTGCCCATTTTGTCCAAAAAAAGTCAGCATCCCTCTCTTTCCCCAAGCACCTCACTCATCTGACTTCACTCCAAGTGACTTGTTTTTGTCTGTAAATGCTGAGGGATATTAAAGGAGAGCCATTGAAGGTGTAGAAGAGGCAAAGAAAACAATTAGAAGTGCTGTCAGCCATCCAGATATGAGTGTGCCTCAAAAAATGGAATCACAGTTTTGACCAATGTATTAAGGGTAATGGAAGGCACATTCAAGGTGATAAGATTGTTTTGTAAATACATATGCATGTGTATATATATATATATATATATATATCTTGAGAAAATCATTTTTGGTGCCTCTTCTCTGTATGCATGCATAAGTATATAGAGTTAATGAGTAAGTATATATGTATAGGTATGTTTGTATTTATAGGACATATACACCCTGTTGGTTTAGTGACTTTGAGTTGGGCTGTGATCTGAAAGATAAGAAGTTCAAAATCACCAGGAGCAACTCAGGAGAAAATGGGGCTTTCGACTGCTGTAAAGATTTAAAATCTTGGGCTAAGCTCTGATGTCATAAGTGGCTGAGTGCGGGACTGTGGCCCCCGGGCTTGATGGTTCAAATCCAGTGGTTCTCAGGACCAGCACTGGGTAGTGCCTACGACCACCAGAGGCAGTGATTCGCCCCCCCCCAAAACAAACAAACAAACAAAAAAAAGATTTAAAATCTCAAAAACTCAGAGGGGATTTTCTATTCTGTCCTATAGTTGGGCACCATGAGTTGGTATAAACTCGATAGCAGTGCATTTTCTTTAATATATATTTTTAGTTATACACATACATGTATATGTGCCTCTTCACTAATTGGATTTTTATAATAACTTGATTGCCAATTATAAGAGCTATATATATTTATATATATATGTGTGTGTGTATATGTCTGTCCTATCAACCTTGAGCTTTTATCTGTGTATCTTTTCTGTTGTTACTTTTCAATTTACACATTGTACATAAATCCCCCTTGTTTCAAAAACAATTTTAATCATTAAAAACAACTCAAAATACAGTTTATCATGTCTACCTACACTTCTCCCTCTCAAAGATATGTAGAAAAATGTAGTAGACATTTATAATTGAGTATCTAATCCTCATAAGTAAGGGCAAGGGATTCAATCCTATCGCTGTTGATGAAATGATCAAATTACCCAAGACCTGTCTATAAAGAGGAGCAAATTGTCTTGGGCTACCCACTGCAAGGTCTGCACTTTGAAGCCTCCAGTCACTTCCCAAGAGAAAAAATGAGGCTTTTTACTCTGGGAAAGAGTTAGTCTTGGACAGCTACAGGGGCAGTTCTACCCTGCCTGATAGTTTTGCTTTGAGTCAGAATTGATTCAATAGTATGGAGATTGTTGAGATCCACCATTCAATCTCATCTGTCTCTTTCATTATGCATCACAGGAAGAGAGTAATTACTCACTGCAAAAATTATACCAACAAATACAGGAAACAATTTTATATCCTAAGTTCTTCCTATTCCAAAGTCCCATATTTAATTAATCCTCAAATCTTGATAATTCTAGGTTCTATCTCAGTCCTATCCCCTGATCTCCAACACTACTGCCACTTTTCTTGTTCAGGCCCTCAGTAGATTTTTGCTGGTTAATTGTAGCAACTGCTCAAATGGCTTCTCCATTTCCACACCTGCTTCTCCACTAATTCTTCCACATGATCACCTACCTATGTTGCCTTTGTCAGTCCCTTAATTTTCCTAATAATGGTTTCCTCAGCTTTAAAATACACATCCATTTGTAGTCTTTATATCATAGTTTTATTATTATAAAATATATAAACCGTGAATTTTAATACGTAAAATGAAAAGCAAATGGTAAACAAATATCCATGGAGTAGCATTTCTGACCACACATTTCAGATACATATTACTAATAATAAGAATAGGGCTGAGCCCCGGTGGCATAGTGGTTGTGCGCGGGACTGCGGCCCACTGGGACGGAGGTTCAATTCCAGCAGTGGGGCTGGGCCTCCTACTCCCACCACCGGAGAGCAGTGATGCCAAAAAAACAAAAACAAAAACAAAAACAAGAATAAGGAAGATAGAATTGATACAGAATTTTTAGACTATATAATATATCAGAGCTTACATGCTCACTTCTTAATATTGCCTCCATAGATTTTTTTATTGCATGACAGAGCAAGTCGCATATCATTTATCAACTGTAATATGGCACTTGACTTCTGTAATGCAATGCTTAACCGTAAACGTCTATAACTACAAATGAGGTGTTTAAATTCGAAGATTCTTTAGATAGATGGCAATACCTATAATTATAGAATCATCATTTCTGCCTGAATTGCACTTAAAAGTTAAAGTTCCAACTGCTCCTATTATTGGAAAAGCAATAATAACAATTATAACTATACCATGAAGTATTAAAAGCTGAACATTCCATTTGAAAGCAGCTAAAGTAAAAACGTAATGAAAAGTGAACCCATAAAATGCTGGCAATTCATACACATATGCTATATGGAGGCACTAAGGAACTAGGGAAAGAACTGTGGAGTCTTTATTACAGTTCTTCTTTTCAGAATCTCTCTCCGTGTTTGGCCCTAGAGTAACATTATGGGGGGTTATTCCTCATCCATGGATCATCACTTCCCTATTTCATGGGGTTTTATTTTGTAAGGTGTGCATAGTCTTCATGTAAAATGATCATGTTTCCAAATATGGTAAATGCCTTTTGATTTTCTTAAAAGAGTAGATTGCTTATTAAAAGACAAATATCTTTTTAGATTTTCTGTAATGACAATTTCAACATTGGCCATGGGACTTACCGTCATTACGCAGTGTTAGTGGAGTTGGAGGACTGAGTACCCGTTCATTTGTCACTGTGTTTTTCACCAAGCATATATAGCTGCCAACGTCAGATGTTTGGACCTTTGAGATGTACAAGTTGCCCGTCTCCTGGGAAATGAAGCGCCGGCTGTCTTCCGCCACAAAGGAAGGGAACTCATTAAATACCCAGCTGTAGATAATCTCTGAAAAGACCCAAAATTCAGTTGTTGAAAGACACAGACTTTTTCATTAACAAACAAAAATCAAACAAGAGTCTTTTACTAAGTGTAAATATTGCAAATCCACAGAGATTGTACCTAGATATCTGTGTCATATTTCACATTGAAAAATATCATTACAAGGCCTGCTGTGACTTTGATTGCCAGGCGGGCACAAACCAACGGACTGTGCCACCCAGGGTGATTATAGAACTCTAGAAAAGGTTTCTTAGGTATTCTTAGCTTCCACTCATTCATTTATATAGTAAAATAGCTTCAAAAATGTAAAGATGAGGCAGATGGTTTCTCATGCTCAAAGTTGTATAATGTCATATGGATTGGCACCGTGGCTGCATCAATGGCCCAAATGTGGAAACAACTGTGAGGACGAATCTGGTCAGGGGAGTGTTTCCTTTTGTTGTACCTCATGGCACTGTGTGTTTAACCACCACCTCAACAATTCTGTTAGTCCGTGTAGATGAGAGAAACAAATTCATAAACATGCATATGGGGAAAAGCTTATATACAAGAGGAATGGAACATTGAGAAAGCATCCCAACCCAATCCAGTCCAAGTTCTTAAGCCCATATGTCTGATACCAGTCTATTAAGTGTCCTTCCAATTCACAAAGCATGTGCAATGACACCAGGACAATCACAGGTTAGTGGCAGAGTCTTGTGTATCCAGTGGCAGTAGAAGCACCCCTGCACTGGCAGGGGTTTCCTCATGGCTCCTCATTTTCAGGGCTCAGGGTTCATCAGCAGTATGCTTTGGTAGTAGAAGCATCTCAGCGCTGACAGGGGTCTCTCTGTGGCTTCTCTGGACCCTGATGTCTGGTTCCCTCAGGGTAAACCTATGTGGCTTTTCCTATGGCTCCTCCAGGTTCCAGGACTCAGGATCTAGCAGTATGGCACCATCTTGTCTTTTTGGTAGACCGACTCTAAGAGACTGAGTCTATAGTTTCTCACCTCCATGGGGGAAATATCACAATATTTCCCAGAATTCTTAGAGAAAGCCATGCCCAGACAGAGGTCTCATTGGCTATCTCCAGATTGATAGGTTAGAGTCCACCCCTACACTTAGTCAAATTGGCACCAGAATACGTGACTGCCACAACAACTGACAACATATAGGGCAGTCACTGTCTCTCACTAGAGGAAATAAACAGAAAACACAACCACATATATGTGTATATCAAGGGGGTGATTAGTGCCAGGAAGAAAATTCAAGCATGGTAAGAAACTTAGGAAATGACAGCCATGTGAAGGGCGTGTGGATTTTCTTATTAAAGTTTTCAATGGCTTTGGGTACAGAAGAGAACAAACAAGGTAGATGGGGAAAAGATAAGGAGTGTGAGACGAATAATGCCCACTAGTCTGGAAAGCTATTTTCCGTATAGTGTGGAAGATAGAAATCATTTTGCAGTGGGATGTGGTGTTAGTTAGAGTAGGGATTAGATGTTGGTTCCGGAAAAAGTGCCATAAGAAGGGTTGACAGGGAATATTGAAATATTAGGGAAAAAAAGAATGGTAAGAGTTTGGCCCTTTGTATATGTACAATTAGAAGAATTTAGTTGCCTTTCATGTATAGGGAATATAGCATAAAGAATGAGTCTTGAACATGAGGGTTCATCAGAAATTTAATTTTAGACAATTGGAGAAAGTATGAAGTTAGTGGAACAATTAACTTCTGTAGAGGGAGGATAGGGGAGAAATCTGTGCTAGTGCTTGGATGTGGGAGTGTTTACAGATTAGCTGTTATTAGACAAGTGGGAAGTTTAATAGGTTAGAAAGAGAAGATATATAATGAAAAAATTGACACAAATTTTATGATATGAACAAACGAGCAAATGTAAGTTATGCTATCAGAGTGAAACAGTTGAGGGTGGGGAGGAGCAGGTTAGATAAAGTAGGTTAGAAATGAATGTCCATAAGTCAAAAAGTAATACATTTACATTTATACATGTCTCCATTTATACCTCTCTATATAGTTTCTACAAACAAATCTTTTCTTTTGTTTTTTCTTTTACTTTCCTACTGCTCCACTATCATGTTCACCCTTTATTTGACCCTCAGGATTTCCTTTCAACAATATTATCATTAATCAAACAACACCAAGCATTGTACACTCTTCTTGTCATCAATTTTTGATACTTTGTTGTTCCCCTGTCCCTGAGCTTGTTAGCTCCCTTTTCCTATTGGTCGGTCTATCTGCACATATTTATATGTGCAATGTGTTAACAAGTGGAGGCAGACTCTGGGCCTCTATTTTGTTTCCTTCAACAAGAACACTTTGTTCTAATAACCTGCCACTGTGGGGAACTAGCTTCCTGACATGATCACTGAAGACAAAATGGCTGCATAAGACATTGTGGTGAAGAAAACTCATGGTGCCCAGATATTTTAAAAAAATATAGTGTCTTTGGTTATAAAGGCTTGAAATGAAACAACCCGTCATCTATCAGGGAAGCAACAAGCCCACTAGCATGTGTGATCAATGGGATTAGGTATCAGAAGATCAAAAGTAAACAATTATATTGCCATGAAGGAAAGGGGTTAGAGTAGAGATCCAGAGACTATCTGTAGATAATTGGACTCTCTCTCACAGAAGAGTCACAGGGAAGTGACAATTCACCCGGGGTGCACTGTAGCACTGACCAAACAAACAGCATTTTCTATTTCTTTAACGCTTTTTCCTCCCACTATCATGACCCCAGTTCTACATCACAAATCCCGCTAGACCAGAATATGTACATTGGTACAGATAAATGCTTTGCATACATGGAGTCCAGGAGTGAGAAGCCCTCAGAAACAGTAATAGCAATAGTGCTACCATGTGAGTACAGGAGAGTAGGGGAGTGGATAACTCACAGTTATGATGGATGTAGAACCCAGTCCCAATTCCAAAGGGATGGATAGCAGAAATGTGGGGGAAGGAATACAGTGGATGGTGTGAGAAATGAGAAAATAATATCATGTAATTTATTAAGGGCAAGGGCAGGGCAGGGGCATGAGCAAAGGGGGACAAGAGTAGCTGACATCAAAGGGCCCAAGTAGAAAGATAATGTCTAAATAATGGCAATGTAGGTACAAGTTTGGTTTATATAATTAATTTATGGATTGTTGTAATAACTGTAAGAGCCCCCAAGAAAGAGCCCCGATTTTAAAAAAGAAATGATTCCAAAGCATCACAGTCCGGTGAACAAGGTGTTTACGCTTTTACAAGAGTCTGTGGTGTGCTACCATTTTCCAGCAAGGGCTTGACTGATCAGATATGTCAGTTATTCTGGCAATTGTGCAAACCACGTTAAAGCAGAAGAAAAACCAGTATGATACCTATGAGAAGAATAATATTGACCAACGTATATATTGAAGGTAGCACAAAGGGCAAGCTAAATATAAACTGATACTATTGCATGTCCCTAAGGGGGAGGACGCTAGCGCAGGCAGGTAAGAAATATGTGAGCTAGAGTTGATTTGAAGGTAAAGTAATCAGTTCACTTTCACAGTGTTTATATTTCAGGTCTGTGATGTAGAACTAGCTAAAGAGTTTTACTGGGTGGTACAATACATGGTATAAACCCAGGAAGAAATCAGCAGAAGGGCTTAAGTTCAGGAATTGTCAAAAGGTTGTTATTGATCCATGTAAATAGACCAGATTCACCAGGAAGAGTAGACACAATGAGAAATAGTTCTACAGGCAACACAAATATCTAAATAAGTACATGTGTTAATCTGGGTTGACTAGAGAAATAAACTCATAGAAACCCATGTGTATAAGAAAGGGGTTTATGGATATAAGAGCAATTGAATATTGAGAAAAACATCCCAGCCTACTTCAGATCAAGCCTATAAGTCTGATATTAGTCCATATGCCTGATACCAATCTATAAAATCCTCTTCTGACTCATGAAACACAAGCAATGAAGTCAAATATTGGAAGATCACAAGCCAAGGAGTGTGAAGTCTTGTGGATCTAGTGGCATTGTAAGAATCTCAGTTCTATCAGGGGTCTCCACTTGGATTCTCTGACTGCAGAGGTCTGACTCCATCAGCCTCTTTCAATGTGTCTTCTCCACAGGAATATCTCACAAGAAGTGAACAGAGAGAGTGGGAGTGTGTCTCCCACCTCCAAGGAGGAATACTGGAATTCCCACAATCTTCAGAAGGCCAAGCACACATAGAGACCTCATTAGCTATGACCTGATGGACACCCCATACACTCTTAATTTTAAGATTAACAACAGATTATATAACTACCACAGTACAGAAATTTTTCAAGAGATGAGCGATAAGCAAACTTGAAGGGGTTTGATAGGAATTTAACAAAAAAAATATAGTGTCACAGAAACCCACTGTCTTCATTTCAAGAACATAAAATAATGTGGAATGAAGCAGAAGGTCCAAAAAAATAGAGAAAAATGTTGCTTAGGTTTGATAGTTAGAAAACAAAGAGATGTCAACTTCAATAGATGACTAGGTAGCAAACCAGAATTTTAATTAGAATCATGGAAGATGACCAAATAGTAAAATCAAAAACATAACAAAATAACCCTGAAAAAATAAAAGTCAATTGTTGTGCATAAGGGTCTGATCTATGGAAATGACTTGTTTAATTTTTACTTTTGACCAATATATATAGCAAAGCATGCTCCCATTCAAATGTTTCTGGGCATTAATAAGTAATGACATTTGTTTCATTTTTCACATTGTGCCAACATTCTCCTTAGAGTTTTCAATGACTGTATTTTGCAAGTAGAGCACCTGATTTTCTGCAGTGCCTCTGGAAAGACTTGTGATTCCAGACCTTCCAGTTAATAAGGCTGCTTGTTTTTGTTGTTGCTGTTGTTGTTTTTTATACTACCCTGGAATTCCCAGAGGCAGAGGGGAAAACAGTAGATAAATGATACTAAAATATTTCGAGGTATTAGAATTATCTATGTTGTGGTTTGGCTGAAAATACAGTTCTGTACTTCCTCAGACTATTTATTTGCTTGGTATAATTCTTTGAGCTTTTAGGTTAAAAAACTTGGGAAGTTATTGTACACTTTTGGAAAAAATGTTCTATTTATTACAGTCATGCGTTGTTAAAAATGAGTTCCTCTCTCAAAGAAGACACTTGAAGGTAATCACACCATATGGATAGTTAGTATAACTAATATCAAAGCTTTACATATGGATTAATAAATTTTCAGTAGAATACACAACCTCTTTGCACTACTTATTGTTTCAACTACATTGAATTTATACACAACTTAATAAACCCTCTAATGAAAATTCATTAATTTTCAGTAATTTGTTTGAGATGTCAAATCCTAGCCTCATAAATAGTATCATAGCCATCATCTAGGGAAGATATATCCAATGAAATTAAGTGATAAGTATTCCAATTTCTATACCTTTAATCCAAACTCCACTACTTAACTACTATGTTAGTCTGGGTTGACTAGAGAAATGAATCCAGAGGCACTCATATGAACAAGAAATGTTCATATAAAAGAGCAATTGGACATTCAGAAAACATCTCAGTGCAGATCAAGTTGCTAAGTCCAATAGTACTCCCTAAGTCCATACTTGTATACAAATTCTTCTTTCGACTCACACATTCATGCAATGGGGCTGGATGCCGGAAGATTCCATGTCAGTGGGTGGACAGTCTTAGGGATCCAGTGGTGATGGAAGCATTTCATCACTGACATGGGTCTCCATGTGACTCCTCTTGCTCCAGGTCTCTGGCTGCCATCAACAAAACCCCATGTGACTTGTCAATGTGTAGCAGAATGAGGAGCAAAAAAAGAGTACCTCCTTTTATGCAGGGTGGAAGACAGGAGTTTTAGAATCTTTAGGAGAAGGCCATGTCCACAGAAGTCCCATTGGCGATGACCTGATTGGCAGTCTAGACTCCACCACTTCACAAGTTGACAGGAGACTATGTAACTGCCACAACTACTCGGCTCCATTTTTTTTTCAACAGATGTACTTACATTTGCATTTATCTGTTTCAGGACTAACAGAAATAATATAGTCATGTACTGACCCAGTTACTTAGAGACAGTTAAAATTGAATAGAAAATCTTTAATATTTATTTTTGTGTACAAAATGAGAATATCATCAAAAGTATGTTAGGTGACCCAGATGACCACATATGAGGAGACTCCAAAGAATACATAGAAAAGAGAATTTTAAAATAAATAAAAACATTTTTCCATGAAAAAATGTGAAACCTCCATGTATCTATAAAATCAAATATGGTTTCTGGAAGCCAGATATTCACAATTGAAGCTCTGATGCCATTCCCACCTTCAGATTTGTATTTTATTGTTTTATAGAATTATAGAGGCTTGAATTATAGAGACTGGTGTCGCTTTTCCATGTGGATTTAATTGACACCTCACTTAGATGGCTGTCGGTTTTAAAACAAAGATGTAAGGCCTCAGATGCTATTCTTTCTGATCCTGGACTCCGTCTGGTTTCTTAACCACATTTTGATAGGACACCCCTATATTCAGTTGTCTCCTCATGAAGGTGGGCCTATGATCAGAACACACTGCTCTCAGACTAGAGTCCAAATCCATCGACATATGTATGATAATATAGTTCATTTTAGAGACATCGCTATCATTTTATGATAGAGAACATTAAAGATCATGCCCCTGGGACATAAGTAATTTTATTGATAGTGACATTAATTTAGCCACTTGTAGAATTTAAAACATTGTTAAGAATTGGAAATCATACAAGCATAGGCAGTAATACAAGAATTGCTGAGTTGTATAGCATAAGCTCATATAGGACTGGGCGCTACACCATGAGGTTGGTGATAGGGCAAAGCTTCAATAATACTTAAGAGCTATGTATGCCAGATTAATACACATCATAAGAAATCACAGAGAGCATTAACATAGTAAATATATGGTAGTCTCTTGGGCCACCATTCATTAGGCACCCTCAAAGCAAGAAATGTAAACTTAAGTCCAATGACTACCATATCCATAACCTTGGGATAACAGTCATCTGCTTATTCTCACACTAAGGAATTTCAGCCATAAATTCAAGGGATTATGTCAGCTTCTGAAATCTACTCCTGGTGGGTTTGAGGTAAAGTCCAGTTTTCTTAGTAGGGTTTCCACACAAAATCCTTCTCACGTGGCATATAAAGGATGTTGCATGTTTTCAAAGGACATTGTCTAAAATCCCCGTAATCTATCACCCATGACCCATAGAAACTAGGTCAAAAGTGTCCAATTAGGAGCATAGTTGTGGTAGTTATAGAATCATTTGTCATTTGGGTATTCCTCCTTGGAAGCAGGAGACACACTTTCTTGGCTCACACCCTGAGAGACATCCCTGTGGTAAAGACATAAGGAGAGAGACGGATGGAACCAGAGAAGCCACATGGAGATGCCGTTCAGCACTGAATTTCTTACACTGTCACTGGATCCACAACATTTTCCACCCACTGGCCTGTGATCTTCCTGCATTCAGCATCATTGTATGTGTTTCCCGAGTCAGGAGAGGACTTTATAGATTGGTATCGGTCATTTGGGCTAATATTGAACTTATGGACTTGAGCTAGATTTGGTTCAGACATTTTCTCCATATTCAACTGTTCTTGTATATAAAGATCTTGTACACATACGTATGTCTACATATTCATTTATCTAGTCCACCCAGACTAACACAATAGTTTAGTCATATTTTCCATTGGATTCTATATAAATATTAAGAAATGTTTTTTACTCCTTAGTAGGTTGCTCTATCCAGTTTACCTACGAACAAAGATATTGACTTCTATTGACTTCTCTTAGACATACATGTCTCCTCCAATATCGAATTTCCAGTAAGGTTCAGTTTCACCTCTTGTAGGAGTATCTGTTGATTTGGGGTGACCTGTTGTAAAACAGCAGCTGTACAGTCCGCCTTCTCCTTTCTTTTTAAATAACTAATTTTTGTAACACTTCAGCCTGATTTCAGTTACAATAGTAATATTTATTGAACCAATGTCTTGCACAATATAAACAGAAAGTAATTATTGCATAACATTGGCATTTTGTCAACTTCTACAGATAAATGAGTATTTGGAGGTTCAGAATTGCTTATTTAGGTCTTTAAGTAAGTTTTCAGTTTCACATACCAAAGCATTTCACTGCTCCAAGAGGAAAAGAAAGTGGAAATGGTAAAACAATAGAAAAGCTGACAACCTGAATTTGGATGAGATTTTCCATCAGTGCCAAAAATGAAACTACTGAGCAAAATGAAATATATATAATTTTGAGATCCTTGTTTATCTTTTTCTATGAAACTTTTCACTTGTTTATTGGCATTTGTTATATTTTCCAGTCTTTAAGATCACAGAAACACATAATACACCTACACAAGTAATACAATAATCTGAAGATTATACAAAAATTTTAAAAAGTACATAAGTGGTTTTGGCATCATAGCTATTGTGTTTAAATAACACTGTTCACAAAAATAATGCAATAATGCTAGCGTATTAAATATTTACTTAGTATATTATTATTGTTATGCATACTGATTATAAAAGTACAGTGAAAGATTAGTGGGTAATTGTTTTTATACTTGCCTTGCTTCTCTTTTGATAATATGTTTAGCTAAGATCATTAAAAGGGGTTTAGAAGTTCTTGGCATGATTCTACAAAGAGTGCTCTGGTTTTAACTTCCAGTGACAACTCTTTTAGATCAGTTTTAACTTCCTGTACGAACTTTTTCAGATATCCTGCACATATTAGGTGGTGGAACTCTCCCTGGAGAAGGCTTTTGCATTTGTCTCTACCAAAAGCCCCACTTGAGGTAAATTATTATTTTAAATTTCATTAACATATTTTCAAAAATAATTATGTGGTAACAAATATTTTACCTACAAGCCCATGTGCTGCGTAGACTTGAGGTTTGGGTTTCTCATGGAGAACATTTGTCTTCCATTCAGAGATATATAGAATCATTGCACTTCAATGACCGTAAGCTGGCTAAGCAGCCTGGACTTATTCAGACATTGCTTTTTCAACCTCACACCTCCGATAGGCCCCAAAGTACATCCTTTGTCCCAGCAAAAACATTCTACCTCAAGTCTCTAGGCTTTATGATCTATTTACATGATATAACCAATCCTCTTGCTGAAAACATCCCAAATTGGCAGAAGGGATTATGCCTTGGGTTTTAGTTCCTATTGTTTTTTGACACTGGGGCTTAGCTATTATGGAGGCCATCTGTATGTTTAAATTTTCTTATCTCTATATTATTCATACTTTCTGAAGTGTGGCAATGGGAAAGGTTCCAGGTCTATTTCCCACATTATTTATCTTGTTTTTGTGGTGTTATGCATTGAGGACTTTGAACACAATTGCTGGAATTGATTCAGTGTCACAAAACAAACTATTTTCTCTGACTACCTTGATACATAAGATGATTACCTAGATTATATCTTTCCACATCTGCAGGATATAAAAACAAGAGTACTTAAATGGGTATTGATGTTCATGTCTCACAACTGCAGGGTCCTTAGTTAAAAAAAAGAAGGAGCAGAGCAAGGAAAGGGAATTAAACAGCTGACTGGCCTTTCTGAAGTCTTTGAAAACATTTTAAATGAAAAATTATATACAAGTCACTTAAACATTTTAAAAATAAGACTATAGATTCAGAAAAAAAAACATCTTCTTTCTAATAATATTGTAATGTGCCAAAGGATTTGAAAATGATGGATATAGTATTTGAGTCATTTCCTCACCCCATTAACAATATGACAGTCTGTGGGAGCATATATTCTTACTCCATGCAATTATAAAGAGGGATGCCTAAAAATCAGAAGTATATATTTTTTATGAAATGTTCAATATAAAAAAAATAACAACAACAACAACAATGACAATGGGCTGAGCCCCGATGGCATAAGTGGTTGAGTGCGGGACTGCAGTTGGGCTTGGCAGTTCAAATCCAGCGGTGGCTCTCAGGAGCAGCACTGGGTAGCGCCCACGACCACCAGAGGCAGTGATGTCCCCCACCCCCCAAAAAAACAACAAAAAAAAAACAAAACAAAAAACATCAAACAACAAAAAAACAGAAATGCTCGGTATTGTGGTTTATGGTAAAATTTTCCTAGGCAACTTAAGAACTGTGATGTGCAAAACTTCTAAACTTATCATTCTCTGATAAGTTTAGCAACATGAGTGTTAAGATAATACTTGTAGAATAACTATAATTATAAATTAATCTGTGAAATCATATGCTGCATACTCTCATCCTAAATGAGTTAAAATCTCAACTACCCAAGAAGAAAATAATTGGATGTGTTCAGATACCATCACTGATTGGCATCACCAGGGACACATGGCTGGTTCAGGTTAAAATGGAAGAAAAATGTGGAAGAAAAATCAAATGCCTAAAAGAATAGTCATTCCTAGAGTCACTGAGAATTTTTCAGAATATCACCATAAAATGTTATTTAAAAATTGAACCTACATTGTACCTTGAGATCCACTCTTAACATCAAAGCAAGTGATACACACAATAAAGGTATTCCTGGTGACAAAAGTAATATCTACTAAAAATACACTAAAACATCAACAACGAAACTCCATTTTTTTCCCCAAAACTCCATTTTATGGATCTAAAATGTCAACATTTAATTGAAAGCAAAGATGAGTAGTTGTGTGTGCAGGGAAAACTAGAGTACTGGAAATGAAACAATCAGAAAAGACAATGTGAATGTTGACACTGTGAAAAAATGCAACTAATGGTAGTCAGTTTGTGTAGAAACTGTTAAAGGGAAAGTTGCAGCCACTATGTCATTCCATCTTGCCATAGGTCCTTCTTTTCTCATTCCCCCCATTTTGTCAAGAACGTTGTTTGTGATAGGGAGTTCAATTATGCCAGCTAAACCAAAAGGAGTCTGTGGGAAGAGCTTCATCGGGTTGTAGTTGATGGGAGGACAACCGAAATATATAAAGACAGCTGGCAACCCATCTGCCTCTTGCTCCCTGGTGATTGGACTAGTGTGCTATTGCTTTGACTAGTTCTCTGCCTCAACCTGTGTGCTTTACTACCTGTGGGCCTAGCCAAACGGTGGATCCTGTCACTAGAGCTTGAGACTCCTTTGAGACCTGCTTCACCACACTGCTGGTATGTACATTGCTTGAGCTTGAGGTTTGTAGATATGGTCTCACTGTGCTTAAGTTGAAGATCGCATCAGGAGCAGAGCCACGGACTACTGTTGACCCACCTTGCTGTGTATTTCCTGTCTTGCCTGAGGGTAGACTTCTCTATCTGCTTCCTGTGAATTCAAGGTCTTCCAGTATATTAACTGTTCCTCTTTACTGAGTTGAACTGAGCTCTCTGTACTACTTGGTGGACTAATTAGTTTTCATATTCTTCTCCCTGTATAAACCTATCCTCTATATTTACATATAATCGTAAGTGTCTTTATTTTGTTTCTCTAGAGCAGTGGTTCTCAACCTGTGGGTTAGTCAAACGGTCCTTTCACAGGGATCATCTAAGATTATATTTCTTATGGTCTTATTAACCAAGACCCTCGTCCTCTATTCATCTCTAAATGCAGATACACACATATACAGGGCCACCACAACATGAGGAACTGGATTAAAGGGTCAAGACATAAGGAAGGTTGAGAACCACTGCTCTAAAGAGTACGGCCTAACCCAATGTCCTTTCCCAGGGGCTGGTCTCTCATAACAATATGTCCAAAGTACATGAGAGGGACTCTTGCCATCTTTGCCTCTATGGAGCACTTCGGCTTCAGACAGTTAAGTTTGTTCTTTTAGCAGTCCATGGCATTTTCAATATTTCTCTCCAGCAAATACTTTACTTGCTTGTGCTATTAAGGACACTGTTTGCTAATCCCCTCCTCCTGCTGAGACAATTTTCTTTGGGATGTATACAAATATGTTTGCCTCGGTACCATTGAGTCAGTTCTAAATCTTAGTTACCTTATCTACAACAGTACATGGTTATCCTATGCAGTGTTCTTATTTATGTGAAATACAGATTAGATATATCAAATCTAATTTGATATCCCAGCTGGGATATCAAATGTTAGCAATGCAAGAATCCACCAGGCCAACTCAACCTCAATATACACACCAGCAGTGGGTGAAGCAAGTTTTAAAGGAGCCTCTAGCTCTAGTAACATGGTCCATGGGCTGACCTGACCTACACACAGGTTGTGGTAGAGAACTAGTTATGGAAGCAACATGAATGCTCCAGAACACTCCAATAACCAGAGAGCAAGAGAGAGGGGGACAGGCCTTCCAGAACTATATAGCTCTCTTCCCGCCAATCTGACAGCAAACTTATCCCACATGTTCCTACTGGCTAGGTTGTCACAATAAACTTAACTATCACAATGGTTATCTCATGTCAGGTTTGGGGGAAATGAAGAGCTAATAATAATAGGTAAAAGAATGAAGAAAATATCCTAAAATTTTCATGGTCATGGTTGCACAGCTCTTTTTAATATCCTAAATTATTGAAATGTACAATGTGTGGATTAAATGCCAGTAACAGAGAACCTGGATTATAGGATGACTGTAACTGAAGGATTGGAGGAAGGTTTATTAACAAGCGGTGGTGTGCAGATGGCACGGTCTGCTTAAGAAATGTCAGAAGTAATTGAAGCATTTGCCAATGAAGATCAAGGATTGTAGCATTGAGTAAGGAACAATTCCATGTATGGAGGAACAAACTCCTCATAACTTAATCAATATACAACATCATAAACGAAGAAAATATTAATGCTGTCAAAGATACTGTCTTAATTTGGACCCACAATCAATGCTCCTGGAAAGAGCAGTCAAGAGATCAAAAGGCAAATCTGATGCACAAGATTGGTGTCGTATTGAAGAACCAGGGTGCTACTTTGGTGACACAGGTGAATGACCCAAGTCATGGTATTCTCTATGGCCTCATATACACGGGAGAGTTGGGTAATAAATAAGTAAGATAAAAGAATTTATGTATTTGAATAGTGGTGCAAGAGAAGAATACTGAAAGTTCTATGTACCTACTGCTAGAAGGACAAAGTGATCTGTCTTGTAAGAAATAAGGCAAGAGTGCACCTTAGAGACAAGACTGGCAAGAGTTAGTCTTATATACATTGGACAAATTTTTAGGAGAGACCAGCCTCTACAGAAGGACACCATGGCTGACAGGGCTGTGAAAAGGAGAAAGGCCCTCAATTAGATGGTCTAACACATTGACTGCATCATTGGCTCAGGCTTAGAAATAATTGTGAGACTAGCACAGGACCATGCATTGTTTCATCCTGGTGTGCATAGCATCACTATGGGTGACTAACAACAACAGCACCATTAAAAAATCAACCAAATGTAACATTTGTTACACATAAGTGCTGAAGGTAATATTGAAATTGAAGTGGTCAACCTCTCAGGTTAGTAGCTGTTGGTGATATTCTTATCGTGATTTTTTCCCCAGACATTTGCCTGAACATTTTCATTGGTGCTTTGTTGAGGAACATGACTTGGACATGTATAGCCCATATGCCCAGTCACCCAAGAAGCATTCAAGGCACACATGACCATATCAGAAATCACAATTGTCAGGTAAAATAACGATGGAGATTGGAACTGCACACACAAAGGGTATTTCAGAGATTGGCTTCCCAACTTTGTGATTTGGGAGCAAACTATTTAACTTCTTCCACAGTGGAAGAAACACAACTCTGTCTCAAATGCTTTGGATCTTATTAGAAGAGACCAGTCCATGAAAAAGGCTGTCATAATTAGTGTAAGGTTTTGAAAAAGAGGAAGACTGCTAAGAAGATGAATCAACACATAAATCAACTGCAATAATGGCCTCAGACTTAGCAATGGTTGTGAAGCTGGTGCAGCATTGGGAAGTATTTCATTGTCAGACTTTGAATTATGAAGAGAGAGAGCCAATTCCAAGGCACCAAAAACCAACAAAGTCTTATCCTTCTAGCCTATAAAATAGAGTTAAGTGGAGGGATCGGGGTGGAGGATCTAGGTTAGATGAGATATGACAACTGAAGCTAGTATTAAGGAACTAAGTATAGTTAGTTATCATCCTGTTCAATATCCAAAGTCTGAAGCTCAAATAGGTAGTGGAATGCAAACTGCCATCAAGTGGATTCTGATTCATAATGATCCTATAGACAGAGTAGAAGTGAACCTGTGGGTTTTCTGAGACTGTAAATTATTTCCAGAGTAGAAAGTCTAGGTGATCAATAGCAGAAAATGATTCTATATACTGATTCTATACAAGGTACCTTGTACCCTGTATTACCAGATTTAATTTCTATAAATGTCAAAAGACCCACCTCTAAAATGCAGCTACAGGCAAGTGACAATAGAATGAAACTCTCTAGTTGACAGTGGGTGTTGAAAGAATAAAGGTATTTCAAAAGATGTGAAGATGAAAGGAACACTTATAATATGTTTAAAATTAACTCAGCTTCATACACATGGGCAGTATTATTACACTGAGTTTCAGTTTCCTTGCTGAACTAAAAAAAGTGCTAATTTTTTCCTTCTCATTAAAAAATTTATTTTAGTGTTTGTGGTATATATGATACCTGACGTATATATGATATATATGGTATATATGGTATATATGATACCTGAAAAAGCAGAGCTCTGCTTCAAAATTATACTATTTCATAAAGACAAAGTAAAATGTTATGTTCATATAATACAAAACACCTTTAGCAAAACAGAAGATAAAGAAAAGATTATTTATAACAGACACAGCTGTGAACTGGAACTCTCCCATGATCCACAACTCAAACGGCTCCTAGCTAGTGAACTGCAAGTTCTGAAGTTCAAGTGATTATACCAGCTGGGCGACAGTAGCTATTTTTATTTTCTTTTCACATTATGGGGGACTTTTTAATCCCAGGAGCCTATGTCTAGATATAAAGGTCATTGCTATCTCTTTTCAAAATGTAACCTAAATTTTTTGCTTTGCTAAGGGTTTTTAAAAATTATTTTTATTGAATTAGAAACTCCATCAAGTGAGGGACCAGCATTTGCCCAAATGTGGACAATCAGGAGGAGAACAGGTTCAATTTAGGCTCCAGATTCTAAATTAAAAAGTATCTCCTGTAGGCATCACACAATTTAATTTTCAAGCCTACAGTTACTAATCCTTCATCAACTATAGAATAACTCAGTCTAGAATCCTGTCAGAGATGCTGACCTTCACGTGTTTATTAAAATTAAGATGAAGGGTTTCACTTGGAAAGATATACATGGCAAATTATTAAAAGACAGTGTAATCCACCTATTATACACAGCAAGATAATTTAACATCTCTTCTTAGGTTAAGCCAACATATTAGAATAACCAATAACATAAATACTAGGGTAGTCATAGAAATAATAATGGGCATTCATATCTAAATCAGGTCCCCACAGAGTCTGAAAAGGGCTTTATTTGAAAATGATGCATTCACGAAACTTTCCCAGCACAGGAGAGTATAGAAGGAAAAGTCAGGAACCACAAAGGCACAGCAAGCTGTCCAGCAGATATCAGCCTAAAACTGCTCCTGCTGTGGACACTGAAACACATACTGCATAGCCAGTCATTCCCTTCATGACATAAATAATGAAGTCCACATCTTTGGGGGGTGTTTTGTTTTGTTTTGTTTTTTAAAATCTTGTGCAACCCTTCCCTATGCCAACTGTTCATTGGCTGGTGGTTGGTGGAGCTCAGGTGCAGTGAGAGGGTAGCATTGATTTCCCCAGTGAAGTGATTGTCTGGGCAAAGAGAAATGTTCTGGAGAAGGGGCAACTGTCAAATTTTCATAGTTGTTTCAGGCATTTATGGCATTGTATAATGCATGTTTTTCAAGTAATTTTTTTATAATTAAAATTTTGATGTTTAAAATAGTAACTATTCAGAGAGTTTTCTAAATTCCAGTCCTGGAACAGAATCCAGTTATTGGTTATTCCAGATAATATTCTAAGCAAATTTTCATCATAAAGTCACTTAACTAAATGACCTATTTGGTAGTTAGATAATTTCATGTCAAAGTGAGACTATATAAAAGTGTAGGGGTGTAGTTTAGCCTGTCGGTCAAGTCACAGTCTGATGGTATCTCTTTATGGGTGGTTCTCATAACGGGGGTTCTGGGATTCTCCTCCCCTCTCTCTGCTTTCACCTTCCTGCTGGCTGACCTTGATGGCTCCTAGAACCCCTGCCATTGGATCCACATGACTTTGCATGCACCCAGCCTGTGATGTTTCCGCATTCTGCATCAGTGCATGTGGCTGTGAGTCTGGAAAGGACTTATGGACTGGTATTGGGTTTACGGACTTGATTTGAACTGGGCTGAGATGCTTTTTTGGAACATGCTAACTTTTTTGCCAGCAAGATCTTTCTTGCACATATATGAGTGTCACTGGATTTGCTTCTTTAGTTGATCCAGCCTAATACATCCTGTTATCCACAGTGTATTTGGAATGTCCCCTGTGGTAAAAATGAGACTTTTGTACAATTACAAAAAATTATTTTAAACTCAGATAGTTATTCTCTATTGCCTCTTGTGTGAGGATACACAGAGTTCCAAAAATAATGAAAATGAAAATCCTTGTAGATAATGATTTTAAATTAAGCAGTATTAGCTGTAATCAGCATAAGTCCACAAGATGGCAGTGCTTGATGAATAAAAGTGATTAATCCTAGATACTATCCCAAAGGGAGCGAAATATAAACCTTCGTTAGCAATTTAAGATTTTCACATTTTCATGTGTTTTATGTAATACAAGGTTGCTTTTTATTCAATGCATATCTATCATTTTTGTATAATTAAAATAGTCAGAATCTGATATATGAGTGATATGAAAACATAGTAACATCAAGGTAAATATTCAAAACAGTTACTACAAAGTGCATGATCTAAAAATCCTTTATGCTGTGAAAATTGTGTGATATAAAATTGAGGACTTGTTGCAAGAAAAATTAAAAAGAAACAAATAGGAGTTTTATAAATGACCTGCCTTCTCGGGAGGATAAAAGTCTCTAGAGTTGTGATTTGCCAAATTTTGAAAGTTAAATTTGCATCTTAGTTTGCCTATGGCTCACATTTATCATATAAATGCAGCAGAGACTCTTCAGGTAAGATAAATTATTAGAACAAGATTCCCTGCCCCTCAATTTCTTCTTACACTCAATGTAATTTTTCATAGATGTTCTTTGTGATTTTACAGCTTAACTAATGTTCATTAATTCTTCATGCAGATCTTTAATGAAGGTAATTTATTTGTCACATTGCATGCACCACATAGAAAGAGTGGATATTGTCTATTTATCAAGAGGCACTGAAATGGTTTATTTTTGGCTCTGGTGGCTTGTCCCTATGGATTGCCAACTGTAGAAAAAAGTGTAAGCTAATCATAAAACATATACTTATCACTGTTGATATGTAATCGCTATAATAAATCTTTAAATTCCCATTCATATGAATACCCACAGCATGAAACTTTTGACTACACATTTTTTAAACTTGAATTATGTGGAAAAAAACAGAAAAGTCTGCATGAATTATACTAGTATTATAAATGGTATGGAAACTATTTAAAATTCATTTTCCTTCTAATCTCCCACAAGGTTTATGTGCAAAGAAAAAAACAGATTACTTATAAAATTTACAGTTATGTTTACCTTAATCTCCAGGTCTGATTTAATTGTCAATGATCACCCAGATATATGAATTAGACATAAAGATAAAATTAAAAACTGAACACTCAAATATATCTCCATTCACAACTCTATAGGACACAGCACAAATTTCATCACATTTTGTAGACTGTGAGTCTTTAGGGAAGAGAGGCAGCAATGCCATCCTGGTAGCCAGTAACTCTATGCTTAACTCACTGTGCCATCAGGCTCCTTGCCTTTATGCCGGAATGAGTATTTAGAAATAAGGAGTTTTGAGTGATTAAAGATAGCATATAAAGGGAGTCTGTCTTATAATAAATCAACATATTTAATTAAATATTAATATTCTTTTGATTCTAATTTTCCTACTTACAGGTACATATATGTCAGCTATTGAATAAATGCAAGTAAGTTGGACACTAAACAAGACAACTGAAGGAAAGTTGATGAATTTGAATATAAGAATTGTGATGCTGACATAAACATGACAGATCATAGACAGAAGATAGATAGACGCACAGACAAGCTATGGACTTAATTATGCCCTTTAGAAAAGCTATGTTGAAGTCCTTATCTTGAATGTGCCTTTGAGAATCTCTTCTGCTTCAACTACTTCACTTCCTTTCTCTAATACACTCACCACACTGACCTTCGTGTCATTACTGTTGAGTTTTCAGCTTAGCACATCTGTGTTCAGTCTCCCTGGAACCGTAAGTGTTCCTTACTCTCTAAGATACTCTCCTGACTCACTACTTCACTTTTTTTCAGCTATCTGTTCAATGTATTAACTCTATTGAGTGTTTTATGCAATAAAATGTGAGGTTTTTAGGAAATGAGTTTTATTTTGTTCAGAAAATTACTTTTATGGTGTCCACTCCCTTAGCTTTCAGTTATCATGCAAAGTGATTGGCACTGAATAAATAATTTTCGAAGATAAGAAAGTTAATATAGAAAGTGAACGTAGTTACTACTATATGAAGAATAATATGCCATTAGGATTGAAGGAAGGCTTACTAACCATTTGTGATATGCAAATAACACCACCTTGCTCACTGAAAGTGAGCACCTGAAGCAACGTCCGGGCTGAAAGGGATGAAAAGCAGGGACTAAAGCATTCAGCAGGGATTACAAGCCGATGTAAAGAACACCTACATCCTCACAAGGAGACCAATTGGTAAAGGCATGGCAAGTAGAGGAAAGGCTGGATTTTCATGGACTCTGTATTGCTTGGACGCATAATCAACGTTCATGAAAGTATCAGACAAGTGATGAAAAGACATGTCGCATTAGGTCAACCCGCCACTACACAGGACCTTCGTAGAATACCGAAAAGCAAGGATATTACATTGAGGACAAGGATTGCCTGACCCAAGCCATGGTATTTTCATTTGCCTCATATGCATTTGGAAGTTGGCCATTGAATAAAGAAGACTGAAGAAGAATCCATGTATTTGAATCGTGGTGTTGGAGAAGGTTGAAAATCGCATGAACGACTAAAAGGACAACCTGGTCTGTCTTGGAATGAGATGCCCCTTAGAGTCCAGCATGGCGAGACTTTGTCTCACATATTTTGGACATACTGTCAGGAGAGATGATGGGTCCTTGGAGAAGGATGTTATGCTTGGTAAAGGGTGGGGGGTGAAAAAGAAGATCCTCAGGGAGATGACACAGAAGATGCAGCAAGGGCTCAGGCAGACGGACAATTGCCAAGGAGGGTGCAGGACTGCGCACTGTTGTTTTGCTGTGAATAGGATCCCTCTTGGCCATACCCAATGGCACCTCGCAGCAGCAACATGTGTCATAACAGAAACCTCAGCATGGCACAAATGGAAATTGAGCCATTGAGTAAAACATTTTCTTTGAGTAAAATAATCAATGAGAAACATAAAATGATGTATCTAGAAGATTTTTTTCCAGAACTTTTGGGAATTTCTTATGTGATATGATATGGGTCAATATGTTATGATAAGGGCATAGACTTGGCCAGATGTTGATATGCTAGCTGACTAACTGGACTTTATAAGACTGGCATTAGGTTGATATAAAGGAAATGGAATTTCAGGGAAAAAATACAACTATTAATTATTTTCACAAGTACTCCTTGTAGTAAAAGAGAACATTAATGAAATCTAAGATTTTCGAAGAAGCAATTAGGAGAATGTATAACCACAGCTCAAAATTCTATTTAGCATGTCTTATTTTAGACAGTACATTCAAAGTGTCTGGCTTGCGGTTTTTAATAACAAACCCATCATCCTTGTTTCAGACATAGCCGTTCTTTGGTATCAAGCTACCACGGTGGAGTTTCACCACCTTGCACATTATTTTGTTTTGCATTATTACTTTTAATTCAGCCAGAGCTTTCCCTTTAATTACAAAAAAAAAGTCATAAAAATCGAGGCTCTAATCCATCTGGGGGGAAGGCATATATGCCGTGTAGTGCATCTTTGCTATAGAATGGCAACAATACAACATTGGTTTTATTAACTCTAATGAAGTCCTCAGATAGGATTATCACAATTTTAAAACACAGCATGCTAGCTGTGCTTTACAAGTGGACAAGCACTGTCTCCTACACCAATAGTTGATCCATGGTTGTATCAGGGGAAAAATGGAAATACATATATGGAAGGTGACCAGGAGATACTAATAATGTTGACAGTGCTATAATGCTTGCCTAAATGAATACTTTATGATTAGATGGTATAATAGTGGTATCTTTATGAGAACACTAGGGTGCTGGTCTATCCGGGACCATTCAAATTTTAATTATAACTTTGAAATAATCCATATTCCTCTTTGTTCATCCCCTATGCCTCCCTTTTCCAATTTTGCTTTTGGCAACAGTGGTTCATTATTTTACATAGTGTCTTTATTTCTGAGTACAATTACTCTTTAGTAACACTACTATTTATAGCACCTCAAAATTAAAAATATATTTTTTAAGTATTGCAAACATAAACTAGCTTCAATGCAATACATTTCCATGATCTAGGACAGAGTTTCCCAATGTAAGAATATTAACTGTTTGGGTGAGAAAATGCTTTACTGTGGTAGGATAACTTATGTATTGTAGGCTGTTTATAAGCATTTCTGGTCTCTACACAGTAGGTGCAGTAGCATCTCCCTTCTTTTTGATGAAAGTCTAAAAATTGCCCATTTCCTAGGAAGCCCCAAAGCATCGTTAGTTAAAACAGACCCCTCTACATTAGTTTAGATTATGCAACTTAGTTATTCAACACTTTGAGTTCTTTGATATTATCTACATACTTACACACACATATATGTACATATATATAGAGACATTCAACATACTGTCCTGAATTGAACTGGATTAGAATTTAGAAACAATTATATTCAGATTACAAGTCTATAATGAATATTATTTATATCTGTTTAATTAACCATAAGTCATCTTATCCTTTTTTTACTATATGTGAGACCAGGTTCTTCCTATTTATTATCAAAATTATTGAAAAATTATTTAAGACTGGATGGAATATATATTGACACAATGGAATTCATGAGCACAGTCAAATTGTCACCTTATTTTACTTTTTTCTCCTTACTTTTATATACTGTAATTTTATATAGTGTAATTACAGCAATATTTTGGTGGTCAAGATTATATAAAAATGATGACAATATAAGTTAATGCAAGATAACAGGAGGTTAAAAACAAAGTATATGGTACTTTCTGCCTGAAATAAATAGAAAAGAAAGAAATTGATTGCTTATATTATTAGACTATGAAGTCAATAGCTATTTTAAGTATTTTACTGATATGACTTTAAAGCGTCCAAATACTTTTCATCCTTTTAGTATACAGGACTTTAAAAATGCTGGTTGATGTTTACATCAGTTCAATAAAATATAGTCTTCTCTTCAGTGTTCCGAGTAAGACTCGATAAGCACTTGAAATTTAGAGAGTGAGTCACATGCTGTTGGCAACCAAACCCACTGCCATCAAGCTGGCGCCTACTCACAGTGACCCCTTACAGGGTTTATAGGGCTTTGCAAATCTCAGTGAGTTTGGGGTTTGAACTGCCAACCTTGCCTGTGCAAGTCCACATTTACTTAACCGTGTCACTAGATAAATTCTTTTAGCTAGTCTTCTGGTCTGTTGTTTTTAATCTGTGCCATCACCCCTTTTATGTATGTAATTTTGGACAGATGCATTTAAGTCTTTTTTTGTGTTGTTCTGAAAATAAAGATATTATTGTATTGAGATTAGATACTCATTGTTGTGGACATGATTCTGACTCACAACAACCTTATAGGACAGAAAATAACTGCTCCCTTTGGTTTCCCAGATGGTCAATCTTACTGATGTGGATCACTGCATCTTTCTCCTGCAGAGCAGCTGGTGAGCTCCACCCACCCACCATTTCACCCATTGTCTCCCCAGGGCTCCCTGCAAGAGGGAATCCAGGCGACATAGTAGAGTGTGCAGTTCGATGCCTCATCTCTGGCGATTATTCCCCAACTGGAACTAGGCTATTCTATTCTTCAGGTAAAGATGATTTTTGAGAAAGAAGCCATTGATATCTGTGGATTACAAAATCCAACTTTTTCTAAATTAGTTGCCAGCAAATGAATGAGTGATCTATTTTTCTCACGTGATTTGGCTGCAAATAATTTATGTCTATCACTTGATATCATGTATCATCATTCCCTGAGAAAATGCAAGAGCCTATTTCTTCAAAAAATAAAGTCTGTGCCTGCATGTCATATAGTAATTGTTCTAGTACCACCATCAATTAAGCACTTACTATGTGGCAGACATTATTCGCGGAATTCTCCATTATTTATACTGCTATTTTCATCAAATAGAAACGAATGAGAAATAAGCGTAATAGTTTTCACTTATACAAAATAGAGGGGAAGTGTCATGAACTTTTTGCAACTATAATCTATACATAACAGAAATATCGAAGCCTTTCCTGACCAGAGAACCTCTTGATTCACTATAATTGAGACAATTAAGAGTGATGGCAGCCCCATCAATAGTTTCCAAGATTTTAACTGTGCAGAAGAACACACAGCTTGATCTTCCTTCTCTGGATCTGCTGGTGAATTTGTACTGCTGATCTTGTGGTTACAACCTAGCCTAATGCCTAACTCAAACTCTTTATAGCACCAATTGATTCCTCTCCCCATGGCATCACTTCCAACCAGAACCATTATGACTCTTTTATTATTAGATTGGATTTTGATAAAATACACACACTTATATTTTTGGAACTTGAAAGGGTTTAGAGCTCAGGTTACACTTCCCCCAAAGAGAAAGCAGGGCATTTTGTCTGCAAGAGAGGTTAGTACATTTTCATTTCTTTCATTCCATTAAAGAAAAGTTACACAATGGTATGCAATTTCAGCGTAGACCAGAGTTTCTGCCTAGTTCAGTTTCTTAATGAAAAACATTCTACTAGTGAAACTTCTGGCAGAATTGTTGGGCTATTTTGGAAAGTCCAGTTGCTATGGGAGCAGCAGAGCTGATCTCACAGCCCTCTCCCCAACACCCTGACCTTTGTCAAGCTTCAGGCTACAGTTGTGCACAGACTCAGAAGGGTGTCATTTCCAAAACGCAAAAGCAAAGTTCTCAGGTATCTTAAAAAATAAAAAAATAAAACCCATAGTTTCCCCTTGTCCTTTCCCCTTCTGTCATTTTCCCCTGACCAATAAGGAGCTATTGAAATGGCATCTGGAATCATCCTTGTTGACATAACCTGGACCACAGCCCGGGAACACACATCCCCTAAACACAGCCATGTCACCGCTGCCTGCTCCGCTTGCATCGGGCACTGGGCTAATTGGGCGAGGTCGCCCGCTTTCCCTCTCCAGACGTTCATTCTCCCTGAGGGAAAGCGCAGTTCCAATGAATGATCCGCCATGTCTAAGGGCACTCGTTTTGGATGCTTGTTAGCTTAATGCCTCTTTGCAATATATAAAATCGGCTAAGAGAAAGCATTTGTATCTCTAACCTCCACACTGGCTTTGCAGTGCAATCTGGGGATTTTGTACCTCTGAGTGGCCGACTTGTCATCTCGCCATCATACATGAAAAAATTCTAATTGGAGTCTCAGTGTTTATTCTATTTTATATAGGTCTACAGGAATTCTGCTTAATGAGATTTTGTTAAGGTATGAATGTGGTACAAATAGATTGGAAATTTTAAAAGGCTGTTGTTTAAATGTAGGCTGTATTTTTAAATTTAAAAATATTTGCCCCCACCCCCTCGATATCCTTTCCTACAAAAAAGAGAAAGCATAGCAATTTGGCTGATTGTGACTATTTTCTTGATTAATCTATATTTGAGCTTAGCTTGTCTCAGTGCTTCTCACTCAGTAAGAATTTTCTGGACATTGTTTGATTTTATTTCTTTGTTGATTGGCTCGGTTATGAAAAACTAAGTTTCCAGCCGACATTCTTGATTTTTTGGTGCTTACTATTTAAAAGAACTTAAGATAATGGACTTCCATCCACTGGAGGCTGTGTAACTTCTTGATACAAGGAGACAATGACTGTGGTGCTTGGGAGTTTATGTTCTTGATCACATCTGGCTGTTTAAGTCCCAAGGTCTATTATCCTTCATATATCCTGACACTCGCTGGGATGCTCAATGGCCAGTGAACTAGAGAGAGAGAAGGTTATAGTATTTTATACTGTTTGGACTTTTTAATAAGGTTGCCATATAACCCTTTTCTGATCTGGTTGCCTTCTTATCTAGTCCAAAAATGACACTAGCAGCTAAGCACTTAACAGCAAGCTACTGTATCCTTTTGAAGACAGGAAAAGGAAAAAGGTGAGGTCATTTGGAGGATTAATTGGATAGTGACTGCCTATTTTCTATTACGCTCTGAGAATAAAAAAGAAAGGAAGAAAACACTATCGTCTTAGAACTTTTCCAAACTGAAACACCTGAAAGAGAACTACCTGCGTGCTTGCTAAGGCAATGTTTTAATTGTATTTTAAGTGTATCAGCCAGTGGGCAGGCAGATGTTTCAGTCTGCACCTCCTGCTATTTATCCTCCCTTGGTAAAGATTGTTTGCACCTCTCTGAAAACACCCTCAACAGGAGGTAAAAATAATGACTGTGCTTCTGAAGAGCAAAGAGAGACTGGGGCTCTGAAGCTGGAATTCTCCTCCTTTGCAAAGTCCCTTTCTTGAATTAGGTTTTATGGAAGGGATAGGGAATCTGGAAGTATAAAATGAAACCAGGGTAAAAAGGCCGAACACTTTTGAGCAGAAAGCAATGAACACCCTTTACAAATCTACAAGAATTCCAGGGAGGCAGAATGAAAGAGAGGCCAGGAGAATATACCTTCACACATGCACACACACACACACACACACACACACTCACCTTTACAATGAACTAACTTTGAAGCCCATCAGTTTCTGGGTCAGAGGTTTTGCAAAAGGTAAGACTAAACAGAGAACAAGTGGTGTAAGAAGAATTAGTGGGCCACACAACTGTTGTTCAAGTGCCATATTGCTGTACTTTTTTGGGGGGATATTTTGACAATACTTTTCAATAACCTTAAAATGGATTGCTTTGATATGAAGATCCCCCTATATGGGATTAGTTCAATAACTATAACTTGTCAGAATCTGTGTTTTTGCATATTTTAGAAGATAGGGCTTTGTCTAAATACACTGGATGGTGAGAAGATAGGTTCAATAAAATATAGTCTATTCTGAAGACTGTTACCCAAAGCTCAGCTAAGACTCCACATGGATATCTAGATAGATCAGTATTCATTAAAAAGCTATCTATAATAACAATAAATATTTTAGCATAAGTTAAATATTTAACATTAGGGTCAAAATTACCATAAATTACATATTTTGCTTGGACACTCTGCAGCCATTAAAGTAAAATTGAAGATTAATCATTTGGGCATGGAAAGATGTTTGAATATATTACCAACTGCTAAAAATCTAATCCTCAATGTCCTAAAGCATACATTGCATGTACTGAATTAAATTCTTTCTGCACTTATAATGACACTGGCTATATAGGAACCAGGGAAAAATGGAGAAAGGAGACACTCTGGTTGTTTTCTCCTGTGAAAACCTGGTTAAGAAAAGTTAGCTACTACATATTATATCATATTTTTGCAAAACTGGAAAAATCAGACTGCTATACTTCACTTATATTTTATAAAGAAGGTGTCTTGGCAATTGAATGCATCATGCACCGGGCTGATACTCACAGTGTTGGCAGTTCAAACCTACCAGACATTCTGAGGAAAAATGACTTTCTCTGCTCCCAGATGGACGTAGAGCCTGGGAAATCCTGCAGTGCAGAAATCCTTTACTCTGGTCTAGGGGACTGCTAATGACTTGCAACTGACTAGCCTGGGGTGGGGTGGTGGTCAAAGCTGACCAAAAATTGAAATTCTAGATAAGAAAAAAACGGATGGATTTTTTGAGTCTCCTTGAATATTCATATAAATAAACCATTGCTGTTAGGTGTTATCTAGTTAATCTGAACATAAAGTGGCCAGGTGAAGCTGTCTCCTTGGATTTTCTGGCTAGAACATTAAGCTTAAACATAGAAACAATGGTGAAGGTCGATCAGCGTGATTTAAGGTCATCATTACAGGAACCTACTTGATGGCCCTACACAACAACAGACTTTACAAGGTCTTTTTCCTCCCTGAAGCAGCGGCCCACAACGGAACTGTCAACAGTTCATTTTATTGAGTACTCCACCAGTGTACCACCAGGATCCCAGGAATATACCTCACTATAGAGGTTAATACAGCCTGGCAATGCATTTCTCCATTTCCTGATATTAGATATTTTCTATTATTAAAAAAAACTTATATACGATTTTTACAGGTTCTTGAAGTACCCATTATATTCTAGTTTGTTTTTCAATTTCATAATGTATTACTAATGAGTCTTTTAAAATTATTGTGCAAATAATAATTATGTCTTCCTTTTTTGTAAGATGGAAAGTAGGAAGTAAAGTGGTTGTGAGAATGCAGATGCCTTTAAAAGATGTTTACATGGGGAAAATATAATAATTACATCTTTACTGAGTGTACAATTCTCTAATAAAAATTGGAATTTTTGCCAGTTGTCAATGGAATTTGAACTCAAAGATATTCGTTAAGCTGGTTACAATTTCAAATGGCTTTGCCCTGAGATTACACATATATCTTCCAACTGATAATTTCTGAGTTGAGTAAAAAGTCTCTTCAAATAAAAGTAAGAATAAGAACTACAATTGTTATATATTTGTATAATTAATTTAATGGGAGCAGAAACAGTAATTCTCTGTTTGTTCTCTTTCTGTATTTTCTAAAATATGGCAGGAAAGATAATATGTGTGTTACAAAGATCATATATTCACAAAATTTAAAATATGTATTTAAATTTAAAAGAAATAAATAATAGATACTGGCATTAAATATATATACATACACACATAAATTCTCTACTGTTTAAATGTGATCATAGATGAATGATAGGGCATAGATTGCCATAAGCCTTCACAGATGCCAAAGTTGGAAGCAAGTAACATTCATAGACAAATGATGGTTTTTATATATTTCTGTAAGATAAATTTCAATAACATAAAATATATATTTTCAGTCAAATATAAATATTCAAATGCTCATAGCAGCTTTACTCATAATGCTCTAAAATTGGAAATAATTTGCCAATCTATCAACTAGTGACTGGTACACATACAAATGTATTCAGAAATAAATATAGTTCAAGATTAAAAATATACTAACAACTGACTCATCAACTTGATGAATCTTGAAAACATTATGCTAACTGAATGCTCACTCAAAAGGCAACATACTTAGAGTTCCTTTGAAATGGTTTCTGGAGAAAGCAGAATCTGAGAACAGAAAGTAGAACAGTAGACATCAGGACTGAGAGTTGGAGGACGCAATTAGTTGATGAGAAGGGTTAGAAAACTTGTAGCTATGGAAATCTTTCATGATTATGGTGGTGGCTGTACACCACTATGGTTCTTTTCAAAACTCATTGAACTGTATGCATGCTATTGCTAACATTCTTAAGGTAATTAAATCAAGTAAGACTAAGTAAAAGCAAATGATTCTTAATAAATGCCTCAAAACAAAATGTTAAATAGTACTTATGACTGAAATACTTATAGAGTCATGAGAATAAAATTATCTAGTGACGATAACTTAAGATGTTTAAGATCATTCAACAATGGTTGCAGGAGCACATTGGCAGGGAACTGCCAGAAATCATTCATGCCAAATTCAGAAGAAAACATGGGACAAGAGATACCACTGCTGATGTTAGCAGTATCTTGGCTCAAAGCAGAGAATATCAGAAAGATGTTCATTTGTGTTTCACTGAATATGATTAGATACACCTGGTCCAAGCCTTTGTATTCTCCATTGTCTTGTATGCTTGTGAAAGTTGGATATTGAATACAAAGACCTAAGAAGAATCCATGCAGTTGACTTGGGGCAATGAAGAAGAATATTGGAAGTACCAGGGACTACTAAGAGGAAAAACTGATTTGTCTTGGAAGACTTATGGCCAGAGTCCTCATTAGCAGCCAGTCTGACAAGACTTCGCCTTATGTACGTTGGACGTTTCGCCAGGCGAGACCGGTCGCTGGAGATTACCTCAGGTTGGATAACATGGGGGTCTTCAGGAGGAAGTGCAGACCCAGCGGTTGCATCAGTGGCGCCAGCCCAGGAGAAGTGTGATGATGGCACCCAACTGTGCAGTGTTTCCTGGTGCTGTGTGTGAAGGTGCTAGGTCTCAGAGCCGGTGCAATGACTCTGAGCAATAGGAACAACAGCAATCGTGAAGATAGCCTTTTCAGTTTATTACTGTTTTCATAGAGTACACTTTTATATTGTGTCATCAAGGAACTATAAGGAAAAGCACAAAGTCATTGCTCTTGGGTGATTCATGCATGCAGTGATTTGTTTCAAATAAAACATATCTAAGCCTATCTCTGCAGACAAGTTCACTCAGTAATATGCTCTCGTAATCTTCCTCTTCTTCTTAGTTGGTGTTAAGTGCCATGGAGTCTGCTCTGACCCATATCAACCTTATGCATAACAGAAGGCAAGGATTCCTGCCTGGGCCTGGACCACTTTCACAATTGTTCTTTTCCTGGTTTTCCAACACTCTGAAGCTCTGCATAAGGTTTTCAGTGGCTTCTTCCTCCAAAGTGAGAGCGGAGTCCTTCCATATATGCTCCGAGTCTAGAACCTCCACTAAAATCTGTTCACTTTGAGTAACCTTCCTGGCATTTGCATTCCTAGTGATATAACATCAGGCATCACGCACACAGAAGCCACCACAGCAGGGAAAACTGACAAAAAGGAGGTGATATCCATTTATTCTCCTTTGGGGACCTGCAAATGAAGAGCCAGCTCTTCACTGGCCAATTCAATTCAAGGCAGCGAAGTCAGCTCAGAAGTTATGGTCACTGATTTGGGGAATCTCCTTACATTTTCTTGAAGAACACATGTTGATAATAGGGGCTTATTTGGAAAAGTAGCAAGAATATTAGAAAAAACATAACAAAAAATGACTTTTTTTCCTTGATGCCCTGTGGTTTGCAACGCATGGTGGCCTTATAGGAGAGAACAGAACCACCAAAGTGAGTATCTGAGACTTTTACTCTTTATGGAGTCCGGGAGCTCCTAAATATAAGATTCTTATGTGCATCAAAAAACTACTTCAAAATTGTACAAGGAGAACCCATAGATGGAGGAACATTTTTTTCAGTAATATGTTACATAAAGGACAGATCTCTAAAATCAATAGAAAATTGCAACACCTAAATACGGGAAAAGATGGATAATTCAGCCAACAAATATTTGAAGAAATGCTTGACCAGTTGGCATTTGAGAGATGCAAATGAAAACCTGATGGATGACACACTACCTGACACCACCCTGGATAGCGAAGTTCAAAAAAATGTAGATAGTCAATGTTGGAGCAGATGAAGAGAGACTAGAACCCTCCTCACTGCTGGTGGTACTTTACACTGTATAACCATTGTAAAACAAGCAGGCTGGCTTGTTGTCAAACAGCTAGGGATGGAGATACCAGGGATTTCTTTCATTGGTACATAGCCTACAGAAGTAAGAGTCATGTCACAAACAAATGTATGCACACCCATTTTGATTGCACACCATTTGCAACAGCATCTCGTCCAAGTATGCCCCATTGTGTTTTCAAAGACTGGGTTTTTAGAAGTTAATTTTTAGTGCTCTGATGTTGGGACCAGTAGCAGCAGGATTCCAACCTCTGGCCTTCTGATTGACCACCAAGAGCATTAACTATGGCACTACCCAGCGACACCATCTTTCCAACCAGGACCTGCAAGTTACATTCATTGTTTTTCCTTTCATCAAGCTGACTTATGTACCCTATGATATAGGGTACCCTGCAGTTATGTGAGAAATTTGAGGGGAAAATAACAATATAACTTAAATTTTTCATATAAGTTCAAGCTTCTTATTTTGATGTTTGCACAGCTGAAAATGAGGCTGAAAAATGCTCTATTACTAACTCTCCTAAGCAATATTCTAGAAAATGGTATGGCCAGGTTTTACCTTCCACTCTCTAACTCAGTTATGTGTGTTTTCATCACCATTTTCCATTATTAGGTAGTAACCAAGGGGAAAGTGATATTTGAAATTTCATTGGTACATCAAAGAAGAGAGAAGTATTAAATTGTTCCTATAATTTTTAAGCTGATCAGGTCAATATACTTTGGCTGTATTTTACCACACTAATTGTACTAGTTGTTTGCCTTCACCAAATCAGACGAGAGTAGGGATTTATATCAACATAGCATGAAAACACTGCTCATTGGCTCAGATGCTATGAGGCAATAATCAAAAGAGCCAGCAGCTTAATGACATGGTCCATTGCGGCTCTACTTTGTGCGGATAATATATCAAGAGGAAAAATAGTTTACTTAAAGGAAGTGAAAATAAAGCGCTAAGTGCAATGAAAGAGGCAAGATAAATGAGTCAAATGCTTTATGTTCGAAATCCCACATCAAGTTAAGAAGTGATGGAGGAGAAAAAGAGATGTTCTATCTCTTTTCTCTGCTCCTGTCACTATTCGAAGACATTTTCCAGGTTTAAGTGTTTGCCTTGTGAAATTTAGCTTTCTGTGTACAAATTTTGTTGGATACAGTAAAAATAACAAAGATTCCAAAACACATTGTCTTTTTCTTTCCTATGACATCTAGAGAATACATTATAAGAAAACAAGTCCTGGCAAGTAGAGAACAAAGACATGAATTTAAAAGCCAATTTGTGAAGAATTTAAAAGGGTGTCAGAATGTATCTCTTCATAAGTACTAAGTTCAGAAACTATCAAACAACCACTGAAAGTTATTGTATTAAATGTTCCAAAAGAAGGCAAAATTTGAATTGAAGCAGTTCGCTTGGTACAAATCGGTATACTAATTTTGGATTATTTTTTAGTTACCGGGAAATGATGGATACTGAAACATAAATTACTTCACCATTTCATTCAAAAGACTACATTATCACTGAATTGGCAGGCTTTAAATAATTTCTGATAACTGAATATTTTTCATTATATTCATATTTATTTGTATATTTCAAATGAACAGTGCTCCCTTCGATCAATTATTTAGTCAAATCCTTGAAATTAATTGGTGAAGCTTTTTGTTCATTTGAGTTGGTATAAAACACCCATATCAACCAGTGATACATGTAGACAAATAAGAAATTGTCAATGAATTTTTATAAGGATATGTAAACTCCACATGATTGTCAAAAGGATACTGGTCTTGAATTAACGTATGTTTGAATCAGCTGATTATATCTGTATGTATAATTTACATATAAGATTTCTTTGTCAATTGAGGCAAGTTGCACTCTAAACATCAATAATACTTTCATGTATTATAATAATAAATTTACCATGGCACAAAGACATAAGATAAAGTATAAAAAATAAAAATGTTAATTTCAACTCATTCTCTTTATATTTTTTATTTGTCCACTGTATAAGCAATGCTTATCATTGGCTTCAAGGATATCATTGTCATTTATTTTGGGATGTTATATGAAGAAATGATCGGTCGAAGGGAATGTGTCCTTGAGGGGTAGCATGCATTCAGTTTACCCAGAATTTGTGGCAAAGTTCACTCTTTCTAAAGGCTATGTCTGACGTGGGATCCTCTGACATCTGATTCCATGGGTGTAAGCCAGCAGCTGACCATCAGTCCTAGAACTTTTGAGATATACCACATTTTACAGTCCAACCAACAAACAGCCTGTCGTCTGACCTGGTGATTTGTCATTCTTTAATCCTTGAAACTACATAAGGAGAAGTCTCACAAATTTGGGACTTGCCAGTTTCTGCCATTTCATGAATCATTTCCTTGAAATAAATCATTCTGTAGATATTTATCCACAACGTGCTCATCAGTGTGTCATACTTTGGTGCCTTAGTTGTTGCGACACTGGAATCTGTATCACTGCTATTTCAAAATACCGGCAGGTTCAGGCAGAGTGGAGAGAGCATTCACACCATATTGACTAGGAAGAAATAATAGGTGGTGTGTTTCTAGGGGATTAAAACTAAGGTAAAGCTAACGAGAAGGTAACTAAGATAGATCTGAGTAGGAGAGGAGCATTTTCAGTAGAGAGCCAGAAGACAAGCCCCTTACATTTGGAAACCACGAAAACAAAGGCCTAGGGGAGTTTTGCCTCTGCAGAGCAGTGTCAATGAGACAGACAGAGCCAAGTGTCTGAAGCCTCCTTCTGATGAGGAACAACTCAAAATGAGAAGGACACAGAATATAGGAAGAATAAATCTAGGAAATTTTAAGTTTTCATTAAAAATAAAATGCAACTTATAAAGACTGGTATCCTTAGCTTGAGTGCCCTGAAGTGGATTGTATAGGCCATTGTGAGTTGAGTAATACTAGGGTTAATTGTGCTAAGTATCACAATGTTTAAAAAATGGCATCCATCTATAGTCTAAAGTATAATATTGTCTGTGGTAGTACAATATGTATAGGCCTACAAGGAAATCCCATTAGTACAATTATTCTTCAAAGATATGTACCAGCCTCCAGCCAGTGATGAAGGAATTGGAGAATTCTACCCAGTTCTCTACATTGAATTTGATAAAATGTGCAAAGAATGTGAATTGGTAATTTCTGGTGACTGGAATGGGAAGGGAGGGATAAGGAGTTCGAAACTATGGCATTGGTGACAGAAATGAAACTGGAGATCACATAATGAAATTGTGCACAATGAATATCACCATTTTAAACATTTGTTATCATACAGAATGCATTGGAAAATGAATTACAGCAGATATGACTAGGTTAAAAATCTAACACCTTATCTGTGATATTCAGTTTGACCCATTTTAAAGTTGTTATAGATTTTTTATATTTTCAGCTTTCTTTGCAACTTGGGTTCTTTTCATTTTCTTATTGCTGTCAGCTCTTTAAACTCTTATTTTTTGGTTGTGCTTTGGTTTATGAAATACAGGATGGATGAAATCATAGACTAAATAACTGGATTAATGGTTCCTTGGGTTATTTCAGGGAGGTAGAAAAGACAAAGGGGACATAAGGAGTAAAAGAAAATAATATTTCAAAATTTATTGTGGTAATAATAATAAATCTGGTTGAACTATTCAATTGTAGGGTATTTGGATTATATCCAACACAACTGTGTAAAAATAAAATTACACATCCTTTTTTCAACAACAAAATATGACTGTACACAAGGATCTCAACAGACAGACCACACAGGAATCAAATGAAGGACATCTGTGTAGAGACCTGGGAGAAGTAGCATAATATCCTGACTCAAAAGCAAGGCAAGAGCCCACTGTGGAACTTACATTGCTCATATGAAGTTCAGGGTGAAGCTGAGGGAAAATAAATCATGTAGTCCACAAGCGTCCAAATTAAACAAAAAATACAAAAGAAAAATGATAGAAAAAAGACCCCCAATACAACCTTAAGTATAGCCAACCTGAATTTAGAACTCATCTCAAGAACAGATTTGACACATTGAACACTAATGCCTAAAGCCAGAGGGGTGTCAGATAACATCAAGGACAACCTACATGAAGACATGTCATTTAGGTCATTAAAAAGATGACAGAAGACCACAAGTCTCTGAAACTTACTCTTGAAGGTGAAGTGATTAAAGCAAATTAAATACAAGGTGAAGGGAACAAATGAAACAGAAAATATCAAAGGGCAACATGAGAAGACAATGTAAGCAATTGTAATGAATTTGTAAAGATCTGGAGTTAGAAGGCCAAGACTGGGCTGGGCCCCGGTGGCGTAGTGGTTGTGTGCAGGACTGCGGCCCACTGGGTTGGAGGTTCAAATCCAGCAG
>PVJH01003246.1:0-146793 GCA_004026705.1 Nesogale talazaci
AATAGTGGGGAGGAGGGCATTAAAAAAACTAGAGGAATGTTGTGTGTTTTGTTAGTGCTATCTGCACCCTGGGTGGTTCATCCCTTCCTTGTGATTGTTCTGTGAAAGGATGTCCAGTTGTCTACAGATGGGCTTTGCCTCTCCATTCCCCACCCCCACCCCCCCACACACACACCACTTACGGCACTATGATTATTTGTTCTGGGTCCTCTGATACCTGATACCTGATCATGTTGACACCTCATGATCACCAGATTAGTGTGCTTCTTCCATGTGGATTTTGTTGCTTCCCTACTAGGTGGCTGCTTCTTTAACCTCAAACCTTTAAGACTCTAGATGCTATATTTGTGATAGCTTTTGATAGACATATTTTTAAGAGGTTCCAGTCCTCCATTTTGTCTTTTATAATGTGAGGGTTTTTCATGATGCTTGGTAATGTGTCGATCCCCTGTACTAGGATGCTTAAGTTTGACCCGATTATTTTCATTGATGATCTTTATAATTTTAGGGTTTATATTTAGGACTTTAAACCATCTAGAGTTCATTTTTGTATACAATGTAAGGTACAGGTCCTGTTTCATTCTTTTGCAAATGGAAATCCAATTTTTCCGGCACCATTTGTTTAAAAGAATATCTCTTCTCCTGTAATGTGTTTCAACCCTTTATCAAAAATCAGCTTCCTATAGATGCTTGGTTTGCTTTGGTTTTTCTGAGTGTGTTATTCTGACCCATTAATCTACCTATCTATCTACCATCAATTAATACCAAACTGTTTGGCTACCCTGGTGATATATTGGATTTTGGTGAGAGTGCTTGTGTGTATAACTTATTTATTAATAGACTAGGTTAATAGTCTTTATTTCTTCTTGGACACACTAACAGTTCAGCCTGAGCAGCCAGGGGTCTTGGTGTATTGGCTTGACACGCGAAGGCTCCAACAGTGGCACAGGCCTCTGTGGCCCCATAGCTTTTTGTTCAGAGCGTTGGCCTGTATTTGTCATCCTTCACATCTTTCTGTCTCTTCAAAAACCAGTCTGGAAGCTTGTCCAGCCATGCATTATGCATGATGGTCATCACCCACCCAACCTCGTCTTCTGTGAGTTCTCCTGCTTTCCTCGACACCACATGAGCATACCTTCGCCATGTGCCCGGAATGGTAGTGTTGAAAAGGCTATTTTCTGCCACCCACCGATGTTAGTGTTGAGTGCTCACAAAATGTGCTGGAACTGCTGAGAGATCATGAGAGACATGGCAGTGGTAGCAGAGGTGGCCTGTCGGCCTCCCTCGGAAGAGCATAATGGATTTTGAAATGAGGGATGAGGCCACCTGTTTTGCTTTTGATTTTTTGTAGTGTTTTGCTAATCCCGAGTTTCTTTCTTCTCCATATGAAATGTGGAATTCGTGTATATTTCTTTGAAGACTAGTGCTAGCACTTGGATCAGAATTGTGCTATAAACTGCATAAGGTAATGTTGACATTTTCACAATATTGTGTGACTATACATGAACACGGAACATTCTTCCATATATGTACTTTGGGGGGGGCTTCTTGTAATGTTTTGCAATGTTCTCTGTACAAGTCTTTTCTTCCTCTGAATAGATTCATTCCCAAGTATTTCTTCTTCTGAGGGGTTATTGTAAATGGGTTTTTAAAAATATTCTTTTCAGAATTCTCTTCCTTATTAGATAGAAATCCTAATGATTTTTGTATGTAAATTTGGTAGGCTGCCAGGTTGCCAAATGTTTCAACTAGTTACAATTTTCTCATTGAGTCTTTGTTTGTTTCTATATTTAAAATCACATTGTAGAGAACAGAAATTTACTTTCTTGTCGTTTTTGAAGGCTAGAAGTCTGCATCAGGTCCTTGACAGTAGGATGCCAATTGGTATCCCCAACTATTCCTTGGGTTTCCTTAATTTATAAATAGTTCTTCACATGGTCTCTTCTTTCTCTGCGTGTGTCCCTCCAGTGCCTTTTTATAAGAGAATACTCATAAAGGATTAAGTTTAGAACCATCCTACTCAACTATGATATATAGCATAACAAAGGAAAATGTGAATCAGGGTCCCATTCACAGGTACAGGAGTTAAGATTTCAGCATATGTTTTCAAAGGGACACAATTCAATCCATAACACACCTATATAATCACTCATAAGTAGCTCACTTCCATCAAGTCAATTCCAACTCAAAAACCCTACAGGAGAGGATAGAACTGCCACCTGGGGGTTTCTGAGATGGTAGCTCTTCACAATGTAGTAAATCTCCTCTTTCTCTTTCGGAGTGGCTGGTGGGTTCAAACTGCGGATCCTGAGATTAGCAGTTGAATGCATAACCATTATGATACCAGAGATTCTCATAAATAATAACTATAACTGGACACATTTTAAAACCACCTTGTGAAGGCACTGGAGAGCAAGTGAAAGCAAAGAGACATTGGAGGGGGTCAACCCTTAAAGAAAATCACAAACTTATCTTCAACAAAACTTTACTGATATGTGATAATAATTTTCACGTTCTGTTAAAATGCCTATCTTTAGAATGGACACAGCTATGGATCTCTCCCAGGGGGTTGGGCAGGTAGCTCTCTTCCAGATTTGGGAGCATAAACAAATGAGCATCTCCAGTGCTACTTTTGTTTGCTGAAACATTTTTTTTTGGTGTTCCAGCAGTTCCTAGAGCATTGCTTTTTGCTCATGCCTTCAGTGTCACTTGGTATGTTTCTTCTGTACCATCAATTCTTGATCATATGCTACCTCCTGAAGTAGTTGAAGATCCACCGATTCCCTTTGGTACAGGGAATTCTTTCCATCTTCTTTTGATGCTTCCTGAATTGTTCAATATCTTGCCTATAAATTTTTTCAAAGTGGCAACTCAAAAAATGGTTTTTTTCCTTTGGTCCTTTCAGGTTGAGAAATGCCAAGTATGATCTCACTTTTTGGTTTTCTAACTCTAGTTCTTTGCACAATTCGTTATAAATATTGTGGCAGTGACATAATCTGGTGTCAACTTGTGAAGGGGTGGAATCTAGCCTGTCAATCAGATCGCAGCTTGATGGCTTCATTTGGAGGTCCCGTGATGATAAATAGCTCACTGGAGGCCAGATACCCGCAGACTCTCTGCTTGTCTTCCTGTTGACAAGACACGACACAGGGAACTGTGCTGGAGGAGCCACATGGAGACCCACGTCAGGATATCCAGATGCTGTCAACCCACTGGATCCACCAGATTTCCCATCCACTGCTCTGTGATCTTCCTGCATTCTATATCATTCATGTGTTGCGTGAGTCTGAAGAGGAATTTACTGATATCAGACATGTATGTTAATATCGGACTGATGAACTTGATCTGTACTGGGCTAGGATGGTGGGGTTTTTTTGTTTTGGGGGCATCACTGCCCTCTGGTGGTGGGAGTAGGAGGCCCAGCCTTACTGCTGTATTTGAACCTCCAACCCAGTGGGCCGCAGTCCCGCGCACAACCGCTACGCCACCGGGGCTCAGCCCAATGGTGGGGTTTTTTTTAAGGGTTTGTTTTCTTATTTTACAATTGTTCTCTGCATTAAACTCTCTCTTACACACATCTGAGTCTCCCTGGATTTGTTTCTCTAGTCAACTCAGACTGACACAAATATTTACTTTGTCTTCTTGAACCACCCTTTTAAATCTTCTGTTCAGTGCTTTTATTTCATCATTTCTTCCAGTCACCTTAGTTATTCTACATTTGAAAGCATTAATTTATAATTTGTTAAGGGTTCAGAAAGATGGGAGGGTGGGGGAAGGAAAAAAGAGGAGAGGAGCTGATACCAAGGGCTCAAGTAGAAAGAAAACGCTTTGAAAATGTTGATGGCAACATAAACACAAAGGCGACTGATAAAATTGATGTATGGATTGTTATAAGAGCTGTAAGAGTCCCCAGTAAAATGATTTTTAAAGAGTGTCTTCTGATGTTCATTTTGGTCATATCTTTCCAGTCTTTTTTTATGGCAGGATCAAGTTGTTGATGTCACTTCACAACTCATCTGACCTCGATCACTAGTGTTTATTGTGTCTAATCTAGTCTTAAGATTTTTTTAAATCATTTTATTGGGGCTTCTTACAGCTCTTATAGTAAGACATCCTTTGTGTCATGCACATTTGTACATATGTTGCCATCAATGAGCTGGTTTCTTAATTCAGGTGAAATATACTCACGGTCATACTATGGTTCTCTCACACTTGTTTTTATTTTCTTTAGATTCAACTTGAACTTGCATATGAGCAATTGACAGTCTGCCTGCAGTCAACCCTGGGTCTTGTTCAGACCGAAGTTACTGAGTTTTTCTATCCTCTCAACCGATGTAGTTTATCTGATTTCCAGGTAATCTATCTGTTAAGTTGCTCATGAAAAGCCACCATTAATGTTGTTGAATTTCCAGTGAATAGGTAATTTGTCTAGCTAACTCCTACCATGACATCTCCAGCATACTTTCCATTACTAAGGTCATATTTTCAAACTGATTCTTCTTTGTTTCTCACTTTCACATTCCATCATCAGTCATTATCAATGCAATCAATTGCATGTTTGATCTATTTTAGACGGAAAAAGTGATAAAAGTCCTCAATTTCCTCATTGTTGACACTAGTGTTGGGTGGTGAATAAACTTCAATGTTCACCAATCCTATCGATATCAGCTTTGTGCTTCAAGATATATCTTGAAATGCTGCTTTTCACAATGAATTTTGGTGCCATTCATCCTCAATTTGTCTTTCTTTGCATAGCAGACCACATGATTTTCTGATTCATAGTGGCTAATTCCAGTGAGTCTCAGAAACACACAGAGGCAACTCTAGCCTACCCTGTAAGGTCACTATGAGTTGGAAAGACTTGATGGCAGTGAGGAGTAAACGTAATAGCAGTCTCTTTCAACTCAAGAGTGCCTGGATATTAATCTTCAAGGGTTCCATTTCAGTTTTGACAACTTCCAATTTTCCAAGACCCATATTTATACATTACACTATCAAATTACTAATACACGTTTGCAACTGTTTATATGCATTTTGAGTCTCGTGGCCTCAGCATGTAAAACCTTTATTTACATCATTAGTGTCATCTCTGCTTTGAGGAAGCAGCTCTTACCCAATCTTACTTTGAGTGCCTTCCAACCTGAAATGCTTGTCTTCTGGCAACATAATAGACAATGTTCTGCTGCTATATATAAGCTTTCCATTGGCCCATTTATTCAGTAGAATACCAGCACCTTCTTCCCAGTCTGTCCACTGTGTGGGACTCTGCTGGCATTTGAAATATCAATGGTATAGATTTGGAAATACAATCTACCAGAGATAACAATCTGACATGATAGACCTGGTAGAGGAAATGTTAAAAATACAGAAACAATTTTTAGAAATACAGAAACAAGCATGAACTGAATGCCATACCAAAGTTTATTTAAAATTTTAAATCGTCAAAATATAGCCCATAATGAAATGGCATTATTGTCTCAAAAATGTATTTGAAAAAAAATGGACTTGCAATTGATTTGTTAAAGTCTGAATCCAAACAAAATTTACACATATCACCTGACAGTCTTTTTTCACTTTATAGTAGTTCTCCTTTTTATTCCATCCATTGACTTTTGGAAACTACACTTTGCAATTTTATAATAATGATAATGGGATGATAATGGTGAGACTTTTTATCAAGTACTTATTATGCAAAGTTGTTGTAGAAACCAGGTCAACTAAATCCAGAAAAACATATCTCCACATATATTCATTTATTTGCTTCCTTGTGGTTTCATTTAATTTCTTTCTCTGGCCCAATTTTTCCTCAAAAATGAATGCTAACTCTCAAGCATCACTGTCCAATAGGATTTTCTGCCGTGACAGTGGTGTTCTAGAATGTGTGTCATGGGATATCATAGCCACTAGCCATGAGCCTACCCCACCGCTGCTCTGCAGGAGAAAGTTGTGGCAATTTGCTTCTGGAAAAATTTACAGACGTGGAAATCCCGTGGAATAGTTCTACTCTGTCCTGTAAGGTCACTATGAGTTGAAATAAACTTGGCAGTAGTGAGGAATTTTCTGGTCTTTTATTTAGTAAATAAGAGATTAATGCTAAATATTAAAAAGGCTTCTGTTGAAATTTTAAGAAAATACACCTAATACGGTTTTACGGAAATGATGAATTCATGTTTAATCATGACAAAACTAATTGGAAGTTGATTGGCACTTTTGGAAACTATACTTTGCAATTTTATAATAATGATAATGGGATGATAATGGTGAGACTTTTTATCAAGTACTTATTATGCACTATTATATGAACTTTATGTGTATTAACCATTTTAATCTTCACTGCAACCCTAAGAATATAATAGGAAGTAATGGTATCGAATATTAACAATTGTTAAATGCTTTACATTTATAATATTATATATGACAATAGGTTTAATTATAGAGATTAGTATTATATTATAATTAATTTTTAAATTTTTTAAAGACAATACATCATAAAGTACAATTAAATAGGTCTCTTAAGAAATATCTCTACCTTGCACATCCGGATGGACTGGAGAAGGTACACTAGTGGAGAGGGGGGCTGGAGATATGGGTGGAGAGAAGGTGGGGTAGAGATGAAACCAACTGCAAGGATCTACATATGACCTGTCTGGAGGACGGGCATGGGGGAGTTGGCTGAGGGAGGTGTCGGGCAGGGTAACATACGACAGAATAATAATAATTTATAAAGTACTGAGGGTTGATGAAGGAGGGAGAGCAGGGCAACAGGGGAGGGGTTGGAGGAACCAACACCAGGGGCTGGGGAAAGGGCGGATGTTTGGAAAATGATGACGGCAGCGGGCGTGCGAGGGTTCTTGTCACAGTATGTTCATTTATGTATTGGAAAAATTATGTACGAGCCCCTAATAAAATGATTTTTAATTAGAAAAATTATCAATGTAAAAAAAAGAAAGAAATATCTCTATTAAATATACTGTGTATCACATTGGTCCTTTACTCTTTATTTTATGTCACCGTATTGGATACCTCAAGACTGTGTGAATTGCCACTTTTTAAAGACTAAAAATAAATTTCAGTTTCTCCAAAGAGCAATATATATTAAAGGACCAAAGGTGAAAACTTGTGGGAAATAAAGCTTTTGAAAAGACTGTTCCCACTGCCATTGACTTTCTTCTAGCTCATAGCGATTCTCCACCAATCGTCTGTCAACTTGTCAGTGTGTCATACTATGATGGCTGCGTGTTGCTATGCCACCAGCATTTCAAATATCACTAGGTTTGCGCACCGTGAACAGATTTCTGTGGTGCATCCAGACTAAAAACAGACTGGAAAAAGTAATATGCTGTCCACTTCTGAGAGATTCGTCATTGAAAATTTTATGAACAGCAGCAGATCATTGGCAGTAAACTGCCAGGAGATGAGTCCCTCAGGTTGGAAGACATTCAAAATGACTGAGAAAGAGCTCTAGCCTCCAAATGGAGGTCATTTTAACTCCCCCCATGAATCAGCAAGTGCTGATCTTGTGGCTCAAAGGCCAACATTTTAACCCACTACACCACCAGAGATCCTTCTAAAAGAATACTAAGGGATATAATTTCCTTTTTAAAAATATCATTTTATTGGGACCTTGTACAATTCTTATCACAACCCATACATCCATCCATTATGTCAAGCACATTTGTACATTTGTTGCCATCATCATTTTCAAGACATTTTCTTTCTACTTGAGCACTTGGTATGAACTTCTCATTTTTCCTCCTCCTTCTACCACCCTCCCTCCCTCATGAATCCTTGATAATTTATAAATTATTATTTCTTTCATGTGGTACACTGACAGATGTCGCCCTTCACCCACTTTTGTGTTGTCTGTCCCCCTGGGAGGGGAGTTATAGGTGGGTCATTGTGATTGGTTCGCCCTCTCTTCCCCCGCTTTACCCTTCCCCACCTGGTATGGCTACTCTCAATACTGGTCCGGAAAGGTTTATCTGTCCTGGATTCCCTGTGCGTCCAGCTTTGATCTGTACCCGTGTACATGCTCTGGTCTAGCCGGATTTGTAAAGTAGAATTGGGGTGATAATAATACTCCACCATCTCTCCACCCTCCCAGTATCACCACTCCCATCACTCGTCCTGAGGGAATATCTATCCTGAATTCCCTATGTTTTCGACTGACTACGCTGTATATCCCCTGTTCTAGCCGTGATCTTTTTTATTTACAGCAGAACAAAACTCTGCCCAGTCCTGTGTCACCCTTGCAATCATTGTTGTGTTCTAGCCCATTGTCACACTTACTGTGTCAGCACAGCTCATTGAGGGTCTTCCTTTTTCTTTTCTTTTTTTTTTTCTTTCTTTGACTCTCCACCAAATATGATGGCTTTTTTCAGGGACTGGTCTTGCCTAATATGACCAAAGTATTTGAAACTAAGGTTCATCAGCTTTATTTTTAATGAACTTTCCATCTGCACTTCTTGCAAGGGAGATGTGCTCATTCTGCTGGCAGTCCATGATACATTCAACAGTTTTCATCAGCAGCATTATTTAAAGGCATCGGTTCTTCTTTAGTCTTCCTTAGGGTTGCATTGCACATTGAAGTGGTTCATCTATGTAAAGTGCATATGATAATACTTGAAACTTAGTAAGTACTGGGCAAATGTCTGTTATTATCCTCTTCATCATTATTATATGAAATTCTAAAGTGTCTAAAACTGCCAATGTTCTTTCCAACTGGTTTTATCATGCTTAAATGTGAACTCCCAATTCCATAAAGCTTTATTAAGTTTTTCTTTTAATTCTAAGTAAAACCACTTCATGCATAGACTTAAGCCCTTATTTAGTAAACAATCAAGGTTTGTTTTTTTTACATCCACTACTATCAAGTTGATTTGGACTCATACTGGCACTATAAGCCAAACAGAACTACTCCTTAAGGTTTCCAAGACTGCATCGCTGCTGTTTCGCTTAACAAACATAAACATATTTTCTCACATTTGAGAAGGCTAAGAATCTGAATTCAGAGCACCAACAACAGGGTAAGGAATTCGTTCTCTGTCAGTGTTGGGTGAAAGGTCTTGTCTCCCCTCAACATCGACGTGCCTGATTTTCCTTGGAAATGTTCATAGGTCTGAGCATCAGCCTTTCCTTGGGTCGGAGAGGTTCTCAATTTAAGGACCCGAGGGCCAAAGAACAGGCTTCCCTTTCTTTCTTGGTGGTAGGAGGTCCCGCCTCTCCTTTTATCACTTGTAAGATAAAGGCAGTGCATTTTTATGGAAGCACACTGTCACATCTTTCAGCAGAGTGGTTGGTCAATTTGAACCACCTTTCTCCAATTTAGCACCTGTGGTAGTTAGATAATCTGGTGTCAATTTGGGAATTGAGAGGATTAAGAGTGAAGGGGTGGAGTCTAGTCTGTCAATTGGATCCTAGCCAATGAGGCCTCTGTGTGGGCATGGCCTTCTCCTAAGAATTCTGGGAACTCCTTTATTTCCTCCATGGAGGAAGAAGTCATCTCTCTTTCTTTACTCATGCCTTTGGAGACTCTCTACTGACAAAGCTGAGAGATATACCTGAGGAGAAGTCACACAGACCTACTATAGTGCTGCCCTGGGAGCTGGAGGAGCCACATAGAGTCTCCTGTCAGCACTGAGATACTTACAACACCACTGGATCCAAAGACTTTCTACCACTGGCCTGCATTAGGCATTATTACATATGTTTCATGAGTCTGAAGAGAACTTTATAGATTGGTATCAGACATATGGGCCAATATCAGACTTATGAGCTTGGACTGGACTGCGTTGGGAAGCTTTCTTAATGTAGAGTTACCCTTTATATAAAACTCTCTGTTATACACATGTGAATTTCTATGGATTGTTTTCCTAGTCTACCCGAACGAGCACAGCAGCCCAGTGTTTTCACTGCTATGCCACCAGGGATTGGGGGCCTGATTTATTAGTCAATCATTAATTATTTAGATTCAGATTTTTTAAATGAGGACTTCTTTAATATTTACTATCTCCAAATATATTTCATCTCATTTTCTCATAAACAGAAATATCATTTGTAAAGACGCCACTTAAATCACAAGTGATATATTGTTTGATAAAGATATACTTTATTTGTGCATATGGAATTATTAACCGGTAGCCAGTTTTTCCAGCAGTGGATCCAATTTTACACTGCCTCATTCACACAATTTTTGTGACTAAAACTTCCAGTTTCCCCAAGTGTAAATATTTGGAAGTCAGTAGGTGGCCAACACAGAGTTCCATTCAATCCCATAGTGTTCCTCCACGCTAGTGAAGGACTGGTTGTGGTCTGATCTTAAATGCAAGTGACTAAAATAGTCAAGATTTTTTTAAGTGATCAGATTTTAAGCGGGACACCATTGACCAGGGGAGGGGGTGTGATTAAAAATTTGGTCTCTAGGGAGCAATAAAAATGTTCATAGAATGCAAAAATAGTATTGTAATATAGTTATTTTAATTTTATGCCACGGGACGCAGACAACTTGTTAGAAAGCGGGATGTCTGGTCACTTTTTTTCTCATCCTACTTGTACTAGAGAGTCAAGGTTAGGAACATAGAGTCCTTTGATGACTTTTTAAAAAGGAATCTGGCTGGAACATAAATAATACATATGGAAACATAACGAACAATATGTACATGGAATATTCTCACTGCACAACTTTAAATCTTAGCTATAAAGGTTCTACCACTTGCCATTGATGTGACCCTGAGTAAATTACTTAACCTTCCTTTGCCTAAAATTTATTTTCTTTTAATCGAGGGCAATAATGGAACCTATGTCCTAGGGCTATTGTGAGGACTAAATTACTTAATATCAGTAAAGTACTTACAAGGGTGTCTGGCACACAATAAAAACTGCCTAAATGTTTCCCAAACACCCAAACAATAAAGTCACTGCCATTGACTCATAGCGACCCTATAGGACACAGCATAAGTGCCCATGTGGGTTTCAAGACTGGAACTCTTTGCTGAAGTAGGAAGTCTCGTCTTTCTCCGGCGGAGCAGCTGGTGACTTTGAAATGCTGGTCTTGTGATTGGCAGCCCAGTGTGTGCCCACAATGCCAACAGAGCTCCAAATGTTGCCAATGTTGCCAATCGTTATGTTAGTCATTGGTCAAAATGAAACATTACCTATAAAATGTTTGTTTGTGTGTGTGTGTGTGTGTGTGCGCGCGCGCGGGTGTTTACTGTGTGCCACATATGAAGGGGCTTTAAAAAGTTCTTGGAAAAGTGGATTTAAAAGATAATGCAATTCTCTTACAAACTTCTAAAAATTCTTTTGTTTTGAATATATGATATCACCCTCCATTGTTTCTTTTGTTTTGTTTGTTGCTTTTTAATTTTGGTGTCTTTTCTAGTTGAACTGCTGACCAGAAGTTCAAAACTTCCAGCTACCTGTAAAGATTTACAACATCCAGAAACCATATAGAGCTTCACCACAAATTGGAATCCATTTAATGACAGTGAATTTGGGTTGGGACTTTTTGTTTTTAACTGTAGACTTGACATTACCTTCAGAAGCACAAATTATATATGTACACAAGTTTATTTATATTAAATTTCTTATATAATTACACACATATATAGTTTTTAATGTAACCATAATAACAGATAGGTTTAAGAACAGCAGTTCCAGGAAAAGGTGAGAAGGTTTTTTTGCCGTGAGGAGTTATACTGTGATTTTTGCCTAATGTTAAAAACAGCTGTTTTTATTATCAGTGTGAAAATGAAATTTTAATGTATTATCTCCCTCTTATGAATTAGTGTTTGTAAACAAGAACATTTAGTGGGTCTTTCTGTTCTAGTAAAATGCAAAATGAAGGAAAACAGTAGCTTATTAATACTCAGAGAATAGCTTTGCAGTTCCTTGTCAAGTCTCAAAGCCTCATCATTTTTTTTTCTTCAAATGACTCCAAAACAAAATGACACCTCTAGGGATTCACCACTTTGGAAACCAATAAAAGAAAACAGTCAAGCCTGTCTGGCACAAGCCTCTCTTCTATACTTCCCTGTTCACCCATCCTCCCTACAAAAGTATGAGTCAGATAGTGTTCACTTTGAATCATACATTTGTTAATTCCTTTTGAGCATTACATAAACAAGGTTTTGATCATAGATTATGAGGCAAGTGACCTGTAATCATTGGCAAGTCTGCATATTGTAGCTTGAAAAACAGAATAGTATGTTTCCCTACATGCTCTTTTATTTGAATTCCACAGGAAATTACTCACAGTATCATTTTTTGTGATACAAGAGTGCCCTAGAGAAATTGATTACGCCAAGAAAATGCTCAGAAAATAAATGGAAAGACATAGTTTTCAAGAGTAAAGCACTTAAATTATACTATGTAGGTAGGAATACTTCCTCTCTGACGTGGTTAACAGTATAGCTCCTTGCTCCCTATGGGGAAGACCCTGTTCTTAAATACCTTACAGATATTATTCCCATATGGGCTTCCCAACAATTCTCTGAGATGATTATTATTGTACCTGTTTTTATTTATTTTTTATTTATTGTACCTGCTCAAATATTTATTGAGCAACTGCTCTGTCCCAGTCTCCAGTTTAGGCCTTTAAATTGAAGCATAAAGAGGAAAGTTACTCAAAGTTTGGACAGAAGCTGTTTTTGCTCTTATATGAATGCCTTCCTTAGAAAAATGTTAAAGAAAATGGTTCCATAGGTTTGTATCAGAGAATGCCTTCACTTTAGTTCCTTATATATATTTTTAAGTTCTTGCATCATCCGTAACTCCCAAATCATACACTTTCAGGTCTAGAAGGAAACCTAAAAACCAGCCTGAACATTTTTCAAAATTTGAGTTTACACGCATATAATGTTCAAAGAAATGTAGGACTTTCAGTTGCCTCTTCAATCGGGAAAAATCTTTCAAATCATTTTAATTAGGAAATCTCAAAGCAAAAGGGTCAAATAATAAGAGTCATGTCATATGCTATGGCAGTTACATAATCTGTCGTCCATTTGTATTGATTCAGAGTGGTCAAGTCTGTCAATCCGATCATTGCTTGAGGATCTCATTTTGAGTAAGTAAGGAGGTAAATAACTCATTGGAAGCAGGATACACATTTGCTCCCTTGGAGATTCTCTACTGACAAGGCTGACTCTCTGGGAGACATTGCAGTTGACAAGACACATGGAGCTAGGCTAGTGCCCGGAACTGGAGGAGCCATGTTGAGACCCCTGCCAGAGCTGGAATGCTTACAACATCCCTGGACCCACAAGACTTCCCGCCCATGGGCCTGTGATCTTTCTGAATTCAGCATCATTGCATGTGTTGCATGAGTCTAAAGAGAAATTTATAGATTGGCATCGGACTTATGGACTTGATCTGGACTGGGCTGGCATGTTTTCTCAATATTCGATTGCTCTTGTTTATAAGCCTTTTTCTTATACACATATGAGTGTCTCTGCATTTGTTTCTTTAGTCAATCTAGACTAACACACATACCATATTTTATTAAATAATTGGTTTATATAAGATTTGTACCTAAATCCTATCTCTCATTCTCTCTGGAAAGAAATATTTCAATAATTTTTAGTGATGAATGTTTCATTTTGTGAAAAAAAAATATTCTTTACATTATGGAGGCAAACTTTTTCCAAGAGATGATGATGATTATATTATGAACTTTAAAGAATAGTGACAAATCTATATGTAGTTTGTATGTGTGTGAACTACAGATTATGTCACATGCCCTAATTAGTCACCTTGCAACTTCCCCAAGCTGATGTAACTTTATTTTTAACAAATGATATTTTGCTAAATGCATGCCCTTGTGAAAAGAAAATCTTGACTCTTTATGAGTGAAATAAAAAATATGTATTACAGAGTAACACATAGTACTCCAATGGAGAACAAAAGAAAGACAGGGAGTTAATGGCCGATTGTAGATAAAACCAACTTCAGCTAGAAATTCTTTCAAAGGTCAAAAATAAGTCATTTGGCTAGGAAGAAATGAGTTCCCACCAAAGTTAGTGGCGTCAGATGATTTGGTTATATGTGGTCATAGTTAGTTATACATGAATATAGTTGTAATAGTTACACAATTTCATATCCACTTGATATAAGAATGAAAGAGTGGCGTCTAGCCTGTCAATCAGATCACAGCTTAATGAGCCCCCCCTTGTGGGCATGGCCTTCTCAAGTGGATTCTGGGGACATCTTCTCTTCCTCCCTGGGGGCAGGACACTCTGTCTGTTTTACCTTCCTGTTGAAGAGCCACACAGAACCACGCGAATGACAGCCAGAGTCTTGGAGATACTTCCACCACCATTGGATCCACAGGACTTTTTACCCAATGGCTTGTGATCTTCCTGCATTTGCCATCATTGTGTGTGTTGTGTGAGTCAAAGAGAATTTTATGAACTAGAGGATGTTATGAACTAATATTGGACATATGGGCTAATATCAGACTTATTATGGGCTTGTTTCAGACCGAGCTGAGTTGTTTTCTTAATGTACAATAACTCTTTGATATAAAACTCTCTCTTACACACCTATGAGTGCCTCTGCATTTGCTTCTCTAGTCTACTCAGACTAACACAATAGCCATGAACACATTTTGAGGGAAAAAATACTTACATCTTGCCACATTGTTCCAAAATGGTTTCGTTCCCTGAAAATGTATGCTTGCTCCATCATCCTTGGATCTGACACAAGCACTTCTAACTGAAAAGTTTCCAATTTATATTCTTCCATTTTGATTAAGCCTCAACTGTTGAATATGCGAACATTGGCTATTGAAAACAGAAGAATGAAGAAGAATCAAAGCATTTGAATTATGGTGCCAAAGAAAACTATGGTGCCATGGACTGCTAAAATGATACACTGATCTGCATTGCAAGAAGTAAGGCCAAAGTGCTCCTTAGAGGCAAGAAGGGCAAGATTTTGTCTGACATACTTTGGACATATTGTCAGGAGAAGACCAGTCCCTAGAAAAGGACCTCAGGTTGGGTAAAGTAGAAGGGCAGTGAAAAAGAAGAAGTTCCCCAATGAGATGGATTGCACAGTGGCTACATATATGGGCTCAGGCATAGGAACAGTTGTGAAGATGATGCAAAACTATGCCATGTTTTGTTCAGTTATGCATATGGTCGTGATGGGCTGCTGCTGACTCAATGGCTAACAACATCAATGGAGTGTTGATCAATCACAATAATAGAGTATCTTTTATCTGCAGGGATTTTGTTTTCTTAAGGAGCTCTTGTAACAAAAATTATTTTCTTCAACTCGCTTAGCTAATAGACCTAATCTTCTGGGTTAGTAGGTTTTATAAGGAACATCTTAATAAACAAGGTCATGTTCAAAGAGTATTTCTTAGAACAAAATAATAAAGAGCAAGATAAAACTCACCTAAGGAGACAAAGGGGATTGCAGAAATTAGACACTATGCATCGTCTATGGGTGATAAGGCGAACAATATTACGAGAAGCAAGAATATAAACACAACATTCAGTTTTAATAATGGCATTGATATTTTATACCAGTGGTTCTCAACCTCCCTAGTGCCAAGACCCTTTAAGACAGTTCCTAATATTGTGGTGACCCTCAACCATAAAATTATTTCATTGTTATTTCATAACTGTAATTTTGCTACTGTTAGGAATTGAGTGACCCCTGTGAAAGAGTCCTTCAAGCCCCAAAGGGGTCATGACCCACAGGTTGATAATTGCTGTCTTATGCAGTAGTAAGGATATTGAGGTCCATTGGGTTTTGAAGCACTACTTCTCTTATCATAGTCATTTCAGTACTCATTTCTTGGAATTCATGGGTGAAATTATTTAAAATACTAGATATGGTCAATCAGGATATTGACAAGTGCCAAAATTTCTTCTAATCTTCAGGTACAGAAAAAGAAGATAAATGATTGTATCCTCAAAATACAGATTTGATGTAGTGAGCTCTTAAAAGAGAGCTATCAACTGGAAGGGATAAATCAGTTAATATTTGACCTTCTAGCAGATGGACATTGGGCCTCTACTCAAGTACCCCCTCAATGCAAGAACACTGTGTTCTATTAAACTGGCATTCCATGGTGCTCACCTTCCCGACATGATTGCTGAAGACAATGTGAGTACATAAGCAAATGTGGTGAAGAAAGCTGATGGTGCCTGGCTATCAAAAGATAAAGCATCTGGGGTTTTAAAGACTTGAAGATAAACAAGAGACCACCTAACTGAGAAGCAGCAAAGCCCACATGGAAAAAGCACATCAGCCTGTGTGATCACAAGATGTCAATAGGATCAGGTATCAGGCATCAAAGTACAAAAATTCATATCATTGTGATGAGGGGGAGTGCAGAGTGGAAACCCAAAGCCCATCTGTAGGCAACAGGACATCCCCTTACAGAAGGGTCCCGAGGAGGAGACAAGCCAGTCAGGGTGCATTATAGCACCAATGAAACATGCAACTTCCTCTCGTTCTTTAAATGCTTCCTCCTCCCCACTATCATGATCCCAATTCTAACTTACAAATCCAGCTAGACCAGAGAATGTACACTAGTACAGATCAGAGCTGGAAACACAGGGAATCCAGGACTGATAAACTCCTCAGGACCAATAATGAGAGTAGAAATATCAGAAGGGAATGATGGGGGAGAAAAGGTGTGGTAGGTAGGTTTGTTGTGCCAACATAGCCAATGGACACATGGGAGATCAATTGAAGGGTGGAGAAATAAATGGCTCGGTGAGCTTCACCTTTTTCTTTTGCTCTTGGATTTTCAGATCAGCTGGCTGCCTTGTTTGTCCTGTGCCTCAATTTGCAAGCTACACTCCCCATGGGACACCTAATCCATGGACTGTGTCACTGTTAGTTGAAGTTCCTTCAAACCCTGCTTTTCGATGCTACTGGAATATACATCTCTTGAGTTGGGGGGGTCTGTCAGATCCTGTCATCTGACTGACTGTTGGTGACCTGCCTTAAGAAGAATATATCTGGAATCTAGCTGTTTGCTGCTTGCGGTCGGATAACCTGAATTACTCTGTAGAGGACTCCTCGGAGGCCCTCAAGACTCAAAGGACTGCCAGCTGTCTCACACAAGTGAGTTGCACCAAGACATTTGTACTGCTTTTTAGATTAGTTAACTGTTTATTTCTTATGTTAGATATCTTTCTATCTATAGAAATATACATATAAAATTGTTAGTGTCCTGGCTTTGTTTCTCTAGAGAACCCTTTCTGACACAAAGGGGAATCAATCACAATGATCTACATAGAACCCCTTTCCTGAGGGAAGTACAACAGAAAAATGGGTAAAGGGAGACATCAGACTGTGTAAGACATGAAAATAATAATAATTTATAAATTATTAAGGGGAAGGGAAGGGGAAAATGAGGAACTGATATCAGGGGCTCAAGTAGAAAGAAAATTTTTTGAGAATGATGATGACAACAAATGTACAAATGTGCTTGAAACAATGGATGTATGTATGGATTGTAACTATGTATGGATAGACTACGTATAGCAAGCAGAATTAATGAGGTAACTGTGGGAGCAGGTCCAGCAAACAGGGAAGTGAGGGTGGCGGAGTCGATTCAATCATGCACACAGACTCCAGAGACCACCTTGATGGCACAAATCTAACTTTATTACAACTTTTGCAAAGCTTATATAGGTTTCATTGACCAATCAGATAATTTCTTTCACTGGTTTCCATACATATCTTTATATGGTTATGGGTTTGCAGCATGAAAAATGATTGGCCCACACTGTGTGCTATGTAAATGAGGTGTTACTGACCAACCAAGTTCTGTAAATGAGGTCTAGCTGGCTGAGTCATCCATCCAATTGTCTTACAAGACTATTTCATCCAATCACATCACAGGACCCACCATCCAATTGCATTGTTGGACACTATCGGCCAATAGCATTACAGGAGCTTAGCTGTTACTATGGGGAAGCTAGAAGCATTCTGATAGGTTGCATCTCATAAGTTTAAAGTGGAAGGATATCAGGTGAGCTGGCCTGGGGTCTTATTGCCTCAAGACTGGAGTTCTTTCCAGGAGTCATGGAAACGTGGGATACCCAGCAGCTTCCGCCTGACTCAAGACCAGAATATTCCAAGAATATTAGAAGCACGGGTTCCAGCTACCTAAGGGTGCAAATACCCAGTGGATTCAAGACCACTCCAGGAGATGCAGCAGCATTCTGCACTTTCTACACCTTTCCTGCCAAGAATGTCCCCATAGGTAATTAAGCTTGGAAACAAACTAAATATTGTATGGTTGTTACGAAGGAATGAAGTTTCAAACTTAGCATAAATGTAGAGTGGCATGGGAGGAATTGTGGCAATAGAGAAGCTAGAGGAGTTCATCATGCTGTTTATTACATATCCAAAGGTACTAAATAGTTAAAATTTTATAACCCTGTCTTCTGCATACTTGATAACACTCTGTTGAGAGAGCATTTAGAATAATTTGTCCTTTGTAAGGCCTTGTTATACCATTCAAAATAAACAAGTGATCCTTTTAGTACATCTTTCAAATAGACTGATTTATATCAAGTTTTCACATAATAACTCGTGAAAGCCCACTTCAACAGAGGCAATTTTTCTTGGAGGAGAAAAAAAACTAAGACTACCTAATGAAGAAAATTCTAGCAACTTCTACTCAAGGCTTCCTGAGACAGGACAAAAATTCAGACTCAAAATGTAGCAGACAAAGTACATAAATTCACCACTCTGTGAGGCTAGCTCAAAAGCCAGGCTTATACTCAACACCACAGAAAACAAATATAGAGAATTCTGATATTTTAAATGTATATAAAATTCATGGATGAGACCAATTCAAACAGAAAAATAAGTCCTTGAAAAATTAATTAACGAGCCAGAAATGTTATGCAGATTGTATTCAGATTATCTAAAAGTGGACACTAAGCAATAGTCCTTTTTAAAAAGGCCCAGTAAATTGGAACTCATCTTCCCAGTTGATGGCTAAAATTTTAAGTTACTTTCACTATATTCAGTTTAGTATATTCATAAATATGAACCCAAAGCTAGTGTCTCCGTGTGAGAGTATGGCATGAGAATCCAGGCTCATTTGCTAAGGATGGTAAGAGTCTTTTTCTCTGTTTTTGAACTTTGGTTTCCCAGAGTGAAACAAAATTCCTTGAAGGATAAGTTGTTGAATGCAAAAACAACGATGTGTAAACCCTAACCTTATTCACAATACTAAAGCTCAAGGGAAACTTATCTAGTAGAGATTCTACCATGAGGTGTGGTTAATGTTTTGTTTCATTGTACCTCCACAGTAACCTAGTGCTCTGGCCCATCTCATAACCTACTTGCTTTGCTTTTGTTGTTAACTGGGCTTTTAAAAATTTAAATAATGGGATCCATATAGTATATTTGTATTTCCAGAATGATTTTTAAATATAAACACTTTATTGTGACTCAAATGAAGGTCTACAGAGCAGATTATAGTGTTACATTCAACAATTCTGATTAACTCATCTATCACAATCTCCTCAATATATCATCACTTATCCCACTTCCTCCTTGTTTCCTGTCTTCATCCTTCCTTCTTTCCTAACCCTTTGAACTTTGTCCTTGGGTAAATGCTTCCTTTTTTATTTTAAATGGTTGTTTATTCGAATGCTGAGGTTCAGTTCCATACCTGAACATTAAGGACCATAACCTTGAGACCCCACCGGTTTCTATCTGACCAATACGCCTGGTAAATCTTTCGATTTTCGGTTCTGTTCTGCATTTTTCTCCAACTCTATTCAGGCCCTTCTAATGTGACCTTTTTCAGAGCAGTTGTTAATGTTAGTTAGAAATCATTGAATTCTTCTGGCCTCAGAATATTGTGGTGACTGATAATTGTGTGGTCTGTTGTGTTAGTCCGGGTAGATTAGAGAAACAAATTCATAAACATGCTTTTAGATATAAGGGAAAGGTTTATATACAAGAGGAATGCAATATTGAGAAAACATCCCAACCCAGTCCAGTCCAAGGACATATGTTTGATATTAGCCCATATGTCTGATACCAGTCTATAACTTCTCCTTCCAACTCATGAAGCACATGCAGTGACACCAGGACAATCACAGGCTAGTGGGTGCAGAGTCTTGTGTGTCTAGCAGCAGCAGAAGCATCCCAGCATTGGCAGGGGTCTCCCCATGGCTCCTCGTTTCCAGGGCTCAGGGTCCATCAGCAGTATCCATTGGTTATAGAAACAGCGCTGGCAGAGGTCTCTCTGTGGCTTTTCCGGCTTCAGCGGTCTGGTTCCATCAGGGTAAGGCCATGTGGCTTCTCCTCCGACTCTTCCAGTTCCTAAAACTAAGGGTCTATGCCGCCATCTTGTCTTGTCACTAGAACATCTCCAAGGAACTGAGCCTATCTTCTCTCACTTCTACAGGGGAAATACTTACTACAAGACTTCCCAGAATTCTCAGGCGTAATCAATGCCCACACAGAGGCCTCATGGGCTATCTCCAGGTTGACAAGTTACACTCCACCCTTACACTCCCAGTGCTGAAATTGGCACAGATCAGCAACTGCCACATCCATTAATTCTATACTGGTGAATTGTTTCCATGTATCTTTAGATTTTCATCATTCTTCTGTACTCTTGATGGGAAGAGACTTAACTGTTGTACCTTGGATCATGCCACGTATTTTTGTGTCTTAAATTCCCTAGATTCCTTTGCAACAACCATACAAAATTTATTTTGTTTCTAAATATATTTACCTGTGGGGGCATTCCTGGCAGGACCTATGGATCTAGGGAAAAGGCATAAAAAGTACAGAACGCTGCTGCATCTCCTGGAGCAGTCTTGAATCCGTTGGGTATCTGCGCCCTTAGGTAGCTGGTACCCGTGCTTCCACTATTGCAACTCATCTGATATCCTTCCACTTTAAATCTCTAAGGCCCAGCCTGTCAGAATGCTTCTAGCTTCCCCATAGTAACAGGTAGGATCTGTAATGTAATTGGACTGTAAAATCCTGTAATACGACTGGGTGGTTCATCCTGTGACGTGATTGGACGAAATAGTCTGTAAGACAATTGGACAGCTGGCTCAGCCAGCTAGACCTCATTTACATAATTCAGCTGGTAACACCTCATTTACATAACCCACAGCATGGGTGGGTCAATCGTTTTTTCATGCTGCAAACCCGTGACCATATAAGGATACGCTTGAAGACCAGGAAGTATGTGAAAGGAATTATCTGATTGGTCAATGAAACCTATACGAGCCTTGCAAAAGTTGTAATAAAGTTATATCTGTGCGTCAAGCTGGTCTCTGGAGTCTGTGTGCACAATTGAATTGACTCCGCCACCCTCACTTCCCTGTGTGCTGGACCTGCTCCCACAGTTACCTCATTAATTCTGCTTGTTAGGCATAGTCTTTTATTTTGGATCTTAAATATACTGGTTTCTCCACTTAGAAAGTACCCTCTAGTAGTCACTGATTTTTCAAACTCTCAAGTGAAGTTATAAGAAAATGCATGTTGAGACCATAATGCTTCTTTACGTAGTGATCCAGTGTCCCAGAAGGTGGCTCTAGATTACCTTTAGTCATGGTATTCCACGTGTCATAATAACAGCTACATCAAACTTTAACTTACAAGTATCTAAGCAAATCAACAATAAAACTTAGAGTTAATGATGCAAAGGTTTAGACTCAAGAGGTCTTATAATCTTCAATGATCCTGAGAATTTGAAGAGTCCATATTGACCCAGCAAGTATTGTGTCTGTGTCTGACAGACGCATTGAAGATCATGAAAGATAAATTATCTTTGAAGTTCTACCACTTGAGACCAGAAATATCAAAGAGTACATCTCTTACTTGTTATGAGTGAAAGTAAAGGAGCATTTCTGAGGAACAATACAGCTTCAGCTGGGCAACAATAAGTAAGTATACAAACTATCCATTGTTTAAAGAGAGTGCATGGCCTGTATGCAGGGAGAACAAAGGACAGGTAGGGGGTTAATGATTACTTGTGGACAAGACCAGCTTCAGCTTGAACTTCTTTAAAATGTCTCTACATTTTGCTACAAGTAGCCAAGCCACTTGGCTTGGAAGGAGTGATTGACCACTAAGGTGAGTGGTCCCAGCTGCTTTGGTTATGCATGATTCTACTTAGTTGTATATGATTAGAGTCATAAACACATCCTCCTTCCCCAGGGAACAAAATATTTACATCTTGACACACTCTTCCCAAATGGTTTACATTCTGACCTTTTGTTTTCTGGGAATGCATATTGGCCCCATCATTTTTACAGCTGACAGGAGTGCCTGCAGTTTGAAACTTCCCTTTACACACATTTAAACTTGTATACAAAGGTTATAATTATAGCAGGAAATTGGTGGGGGCAAAGGAGGTTAAATCTGGCTGTCCTGTCATACATTAGGAATGATTTCTTGGAAAGCTAGTCCAGATTTTCAACCGAGGTTTGCTGTCTTAACCCACTGTTATAGTTTCAAGTACTAACTTTCCAATATTCCGCTTCTGACAGAAATTTGTGCATTGGGGGGGACTAACACAGAAGCAGTATGGTAATTAAATCATGCTTTCAGCTAAGTCTGCATAAAAAAGGCCAAAAAGACAGTGGAATATGAAGGTATCACTTAACATTCATTAATGTACTCATAGAAATTTTATTTCAACTTGTGTGCAGAGTAAAAACATTTGACATGTTTTTCAAGACTGGTCTTTTAGAAGTTTACAAGGTTCCCCTGGATGAAATCAGACCTTTTGGACTAGTCCTCAACTGCTTAGCCACTTGGGACTACCCAGGGACTTGTCAAGTTAGACAGCTCCACTGTATGGACCCATACCACATGTGACCAGTTTTGATGATATTCAGCTTTGTAGGACTATGTAGGAGTCCTGGTGGGTAGTGGTTATGTGTCTGGCTGCTTACCACAACGTTAGCACATCTATGTCACCAGCCACTCCATGAGAGAAAGTCAGATCTTTCTAATTTCATTAAAAAAGTTAACATCTCAGAAACACACAAAGGCAGTTCTACCTTGCCATATAGGGTCGCTCGATATAAATCAGCACTGACTCCATGACAGTGAGTGAGAGAGCTAACGATGGAAGATAATTGTTCTTTGAAAAGTCTCACTTTCAGTTCTTGTGAAACAGGAAAGAAAAAAAAGTTTTTGAAGTAATCCGGTCTAGGCCACTTTTCTTTTCTTTCTTTTTTTTTTCTTTTGCTGCTAAGGAGTAGTAGTTATGCATTGGGCTGGTAACCCCAAGGTCAGCAGTTCAAATCCGCCAGCCACTTGGTGGACTAAAGACAATATTGGGGTTTTCTACTCCATTACAGTGACAGTGACCAAAACTTCACAGGGACAATTCTACCCTGTCGTATAGGGCTGCTAAGCGTGGGCATTGACTCTACGTGAATGAATTGAGTTTTTTGGTTGACCTGAAAAATGAAAATAAATCCCCTAGCCTCGTTTTATTTTCCTGAATTCACCCAACCAAAGAAAATGGTTGCACCATTTTTGGACTTCATTTAAATTTTTTTAAATTATTGTTAAAAAATAACCTCCCCAAATCCCTTTTTTCCTTTGGGCAAAAGTCAGAAGAGGGTGTTTCTCTAAATCAATTCACAAATATTTACTGAGTTAACACTGTGTGTTAGGCAGCTGTGCTAGTAGTACTTTAGGCCATCATTATCAGTTCATTTAATGCTTAATTCCCACACTGTCACTACTGCTCACATTATTCTTACCGATCAATTAACTTTGTGTTAAAAGTTATTCCTCCGGGCCTCAAGGTAAAAGTAATAAATAAAAGTTGATACTGAAAATGACATACAATTTGTTCTTTGTTTTTTTAAGGTCAACTCATCCTTTGAGGCGAGTAATTGGCGCTGGACCGTGTAAGACACATAATAAATGGAATACTTCTTCACTGGGGCTAGTTTACCTTAAACCCACCAAATTGACCAATTTATCTCTATAAGGAATCGGGGAGGTGGCTTTGCAATGCTAATGAAAGGGAAATTGGGCATTGAATATATAAATGCAAAATAGTACGCAACGCTTTATCTTCATATTTCTGCCAGTAGGTTTTAATGTCATGGAGTACAGAGAGATGGAGCTGCCCGATTAGCAGAGTTTGGAGCTTGGTTTTACAGCACCTGAATCAAGCCAGCTGGAGGAGATGGCCAAAGTACTATCTAAAAGACCCCTTTAGTCGTGCAGGTCACGCTGAGTCGGCCCAGATGTTGCGCAATCCAAAACTGTCTGCCTGACGAGGTCCAGGGCTGCCTGACAGGGTGCGCAGCGGGGATTTCTGTCTCTCTGTTCGGCTCTTGGGGCTCCCTAAGCAGATGGAGCCTCATCGGGTGGCCAGCGCCAACCAAAGGGAGCCTGAGTGAAGGAAGCAGTCAGAGCCCAACCCTTGCCTCTCTAGCTCTGCTAGGAACCTAGCGCCGCCCGCGCAGACCTAGCCGGCTAGGCGTGGGGCTGTAATCTCACAAGCTCACACCTGTACTGTACTGGGAGGGCGCCCCAGGTGTCTAGGGTCAGAAAGGATGAAAGGGAGCTGCTACCAGGCTTGCGCGGGGAGCGCTGCGGGGATGCGTTGTGGTGGCCCGGCGTGGGAGGCCACGGATGCCTGGGTTGCGGCCTGTGGGCACCACGGGATTAGACGGCCTAGAGAATTCCTTTTGCCTTTTTCTTTCCCCTGGCTGGGCGGTTGCCCAGTGACTGCAGTAGCTTTCCACTCACTTCTCGACTTTTACACTTTCTGCCCAGCAGGCGCACTCAGCACGCTCTTACACCTGGCGGGGTGGTCACGGGGTCAAATCCTCCCCCGACTCTTTCTCCCAAGATTTCCTCGACCCCCGAGGCACCATGGCTGTCGCGGGGAGTGGGTAGCTGTAGCCCTGGATCACCCATCTTGGCACAGAAGAGTCAGAACGCCTTCGGCCCTCACCGCCGCCGCCCCTGCCCAGCTTGACTTTTAAATCTAATCTTTTATTTAAAGTCAACAGTGGAGCAGGAAACCCGCGCCTCTGCCTACATGATTTTTTTAATAACTCCTCGACCTCTGCCGAGAAGCAGCCTTCAGTAACCTTCCTGTGCTTTCCTTCGCGAAGTTCCAGGCAGCAGGGACTGGGGTGGGGGCAATCTTGGCGTTCTGGACCAGAGCCCGAGGGTTCTGCTGGCTTAAGGAGGGGGCTGGGGTGGGCGTGCGTGCGTGCGAAGGAAGGGTGGCCAAGGCAGAACGATTCCAATGTCAAACATTGAAGACTTCGGGGTGCTCCTTGGAGCACTACCGTAATCCAATCGGGAGTAGAGCCTCTCGCTCCCCCCACCCCGCCCTGCTCTGGGGGCTCGGGTCACTAAGCTTACCAGGTCCCTGTTTGGGGGTGGGGCAGATGACTGCCCAGAGTGTGACCCTGAAGGGGGCGGGTCCTAGGCACTTAAAAGGTGTGCTCCCAGACCAGGCGCTCCCGCACATATCCTTGGAGAAGGCGGGCGGAAAAGACACCCTATTGCACCCAGCCTAGGACTGCGCCCCCTGCGCCTGGCTGCGCTCCCCCTCTTTGGGGCGGAGGCCACTGCTCTCAGCTCCTGAGAGCCTCCGACCTGCTCAGACCTGTGGCAGTTACAGACTCTCAGCCGCCCGCCCCTCCAGCCTGGCCGCTCCTCTTTCTCTCCCCTCTCTTCGACGCCCCCAGATCTCTCCGGTCTCGCCCTTCCTGAAAGTAGGCGAGGCCCCAAGCAGCAGCCGGGAAGAAGGGAGGGACGGGGAGGCGCGCAGCGCGGCGGGCGGTGGGCGTGGCCTGGGTAAGTCCCGCCCCGGGTGCGCGCGGCGGCGGCGGCGGCGGCGGCGGCGGCGGCGGCTAGCCTCGCTCTGAGAGACAGGTATCGCTTAGGCGCCATGTTGTGAGCGGAAGTGGGGAGCGCGCGACGGCCGCTGTTCTGCTGGGAGCGGAGCGGGCGCGGGAACGGGCGGGGTGGGGGGGCGGAGCTGTAGTCGCGGCGGCGGAAGGAGGAGAGGAAGAAAGGGGCGAGACCCCGTGCCCCGGCGGTGGCGCGAGGCTCTCCCTCGACGCGCGGGCGTCTTCGGCTGGGCGCGCGGCGTTTGGGGCGATCGGTGTCGGTGCCGAATCCTCTTCGGGGCCGCCGCTGTTGCCACTGGCTGAGCTGCCGCTGCCGCTGCTGCCGTGGGGCTCGGGCGGCGACGGAGCGGGGCGGGCGGGGCGGGAGGAGGCGGTGAACGCGGCGGGTCGGGGGGGAAGATGCCGCTGGCGCAGCTGGCGGACCCGTGGCAGAAGATGGCTGTGGAGAGCCCGTCCGACAGCGCAGAGGTGAGTGCGGCGGGGCGGCCGGGCGGTGCGAGTCCCTGCCCCTCGCCCGGCCGGTTCTCTCCCCTCCCGCGGACCCGGGCTGCTTCCTTGCCACCCGGGTCTCCCTGGGTCTGGGGTTCCGGTTCTGGGAGTTGGGGTGGGTTTTTGCCCGGCTCTTGGTGATCCCCCCTCCACCTCTCCTGCCTCGCTGGCTCGGGGTGCTGCTCGGGGAGCGGCGCGTGGGGTTTGGAGTGGGCGCTGGGGCTTTGCGAGGTGCCTGCGATCGTCAAGTTTGCGTGGGGGACACGAGCGGAGGAGCGGGGAGCAGCCGAGAGTTGGGAAGTTTGGCCCTGCGCGATCGGGAGCTGTTCCAGACCGGGGCGACTTTGAGGGATGGCGGAGTGGTATGGATGAGGTTGCGCTGGAAGCCGGGGTTCTTCAGTGGGGTCTGGGGTGGGGATGCTGCGGGGAGACCGGCGTGCGGAGACAGGAAGGGCCTGGGGCAGGGGTGGCGCGACCTGTGGGGTTTCGGGTAAGAGCTGCTGGACAGCCAAGGGCTTTTTGCCTCCATCCATCTGCCGCAGCTGCTGCTGCAAAGAGAAAAGCGGAATCTTGAGATGACACCCCCCCCCCTCCACCGCTCCCAATCTGTATCTGAGGTCGTTGAGAACCTGTGAGTAAAACTTGAGTTTCCTGCCCGTGGAGGCGAGAAGGTGATAGTCAAGGAGATAGATCAACTGGCGCCCCAACGATTTTTCTGGGACCTGGGCACCATCCTCAGACACCTACCCGGTGCCTCGCGAAGGTTTTCTCTTTTTCGGCCAAACAGAATTGCCGGGGCCACATAGCTTTTCACAGCCTCCCCTGCCCCAGCACCAGCTCGGGGAATCCCGACCCGATCCAGTGCGGGGCGGAAGCGCGCCTCTCCCCCTGTGGAAGGAGCTCTGGTGGCGCAGTGGTGAAGTGCTCCATGCCGCCCGAACGATCGGTGGGTTCGAATCCACTGGCCGCTCCCCGGGGGCGGGCGGGAGTGGGGGAAGCCGGCGGTCTGCTGCTCTGTAAGGAGTGACCGCCTTGGAAACCTCCAAGAGCAGTTATCTCGGTCGGAGAGGGTTGGCACGAGTCGGAACGGACTTGATGGCGTCGGGTTTAGTTTGATTTGGGTCTCCCGAGTGGGGAGTCAGTTCAGATGGTGGCGCGCCTCCGAGTCTTCCTTCTTTACTTTTTTTTTTTTTCCGCTCTCCTCTCCCTACAGAGGACTTGGGGGGCGGGGGATTACAGGATGCCAGTCTGACTGTGTGTAATAGTTACGGAGTGACCCCATTTCTGGAAAGCATGACTGAAAGGCGGGGGTGGAACGGGACAAGCTCTGATGAGTTGGTGTACTTGGCGGCAGCCGCTGGCCCTGCCGGCCTCCGCAGTGTGAGAGGTGGATAGGGTTACTGGTTACGTCAGTGAGACCAGGGCTTTATTTGATCTGATATGCGGGACGCTTGCATTCTCGGCATAATGGAGGGGGAGGGGGGCGAGTTCAAATAGCTTTTTCCTCTTTTCTTCTAGTCACCTTCACTGCTGTCTAAAATGTTCCCTTGCTCTTTGCCAGCGCGGGCAGAGTTGTAATAGTGCTCACGCTTGGTGCTTACTATTGGCGACTTGGATCCTACTTGTAAAATCTAAACGAAACGCTCCTCCGAAGAAGACACAGCTTCGCTCTGTTCACCAATCCTTAGAAGGAAAACATCGTAAAGACTGACAGAGTGACTGGATCTCTTTTGAAATGATCCTGTTAGCCGGTCGTATACTGTAAATATTCTCTAAGAACGTCTGCCCCCAGTTTTTCATCATCCGTCGGCGAGAGACAAGAAAAATTGTATGTGAGGGGGATGCTAATTGTTGATATTTTTTCCTTCAGGAAACATTTTTAATTAAATAATATAACTCGTTAATAAAATGTTTCCAACACGCTGAATGCGTTGAAATTAAATTTGCTTTGCACCTAATTTTTAGAGGTAAACATTAACATTTGTAAATTGAAAACCAGTGCACATTTCTGCTTGGCGTCATCGATCAATGTGCAGGGGGAAATTATTTTAATCCGCCCTTTTATTTTTCTGGGTGGCATACATTTGAATGAAGAAGACCAAAGATGAATTCCTAGATAGCGCCTACTGTATGCCAGACACTTGCTTTGTGTTCTCTCATTTTCTCCTGCTTATGACCCAGCAGGGCCCCTTCTCATTGCTCCAGATTAGGAGCTTGAACCTCAGATGTTGAGAGCACAAAGATGATAAATAATCAATGGCAGAGCCACCATGCAAAGCCAGGTGGCTACAATTCTTGTAGTTTGCTTTCAATTAGGGTAGCCACTTCAAAGCCTTTGTGGAAAGAATCCGGGTATAAACCAGTAGTTAGAGATCATGTATTTTTCACACAATTGAAAGTACTGTTGGAGACCTCTGGCTATTTCAGTTACTGCCCTGTCTGCGGGAACCTGGCAGATTAGGAGCCTACCGCTTGCCTTTGAAAAAGGCTAATATATGTTGCCTCGGTTTATTTAAACTAGATATTAGCAGATTGCCTTTCTATATTTGGTATCTTTAATAGTTTCGGTTGTTCCAGGTAAGTGACTTGTGATATATACGTGAAAATCTTGAAACCAATGGGGAAGAGAATTTCCATTCAGACTTGTAATAGGGGTATCTACTATTCTGTCATCATGCTCCCCCATAGATTGCTATCGGAAAATAGTAATCCTTTGGCAGAGTGACATTAGTAGTGTTTGCTTAATAGCACTTTATTTCGATAAATCAATCAAGAGTTTTCTCTGAAAATCAAGAAGTCTCAAGGTTGGCCTTGCACGTACTTCACATTTAATGATCTCAATCTCTAGCAGGCTCTGAACTCCTGGAGTGGGCTCTTTTCTCCATATCTCCAGCACTTACCCGAGTCGGTGGCACGTAGATAGCACGGGTCCTCGAACTGGACGGTGAAGGAATCATGAAGAGCAGAAAGGGAGGTTATCGCTCTCATCTTTGGCCCTCACACTTTAAGTTGTATGTTGAGACATGAGCAATTTTTAAAGAGCAGAGTACCCCACCAAAGCACAAATAGTCTCTGTAGTCCTCTAAGTACCATACGTAGTAGCCTTCCTGCTTTAGGCCCTCCCCCGGGTCTCATGGTGCTCAAAACAAAACAAAAAAAACCTTGTGGTTGAACTAAGGCATGAGTCAAAACATGATAAGCTAGAACTAGGCCAAATGTTTAAAGGAGCAAACTTAGGATAATAAAGGAAGGACTATGCAAGCAAAACAAGGGTCGGTATAAGCTAAAAACCAACTTGCTTCCCAAATGGTGAATTCAGAACTCCTTAAGGAGTTGCTTAAAATGTGCCAGTGTGTTTTTGGATATTTGTGTAGAGAACCGATAGCTTCTCTGTTTCTACAAAGTCCTTATTGCTGTCAGGAACGGCGTTTACTGGATCATTCATGAGCCTGATGTAGAATGACAACTTTTTCTCAGTTTTATTTGAGTAGGTAGAAATTATTGGATCATTCATGAGCCTGATGTAGATTGACAACTTTTTCTCAGTTTTATTTGAGTAGGTAGAAATTATAGTAAGTCTAAATAAGAACATTTTTCAAAAACATTGAAATTAAGGGGTCATTTTGCTTTATGAAAACACATGTAAAAACATGTAAAAGCAATCACTCTGAGTTTCTTTAAATAACAAATATCCACAGTGCTTTGAGCTGCATTAATGTTTAGTAGCTTATTTATTAAAAAATGAGGTCTTTGTGTTAGAGAGGATCTTCAGTGAATGCAAACTTATTTGTAATCTCAGATTATATTGGGGAAAAAGATATTGGATTCGATTTTATTTCTGCCATATCAATATTGTGTAGGTGTGTTACACTTATCTATAGAGGAAAGCAGCATGAAAGTTGATTTATGGGGGAAAAGTTTTAAATTTCTTTCCCTTTTCCAGTTTGATTTTTTTACCAGCTTGAGAGGTTTTTGGTGGTTTGTGGTTTTTTTTCCCCCCCATATCTTTTCTTTTCCTTACTCCAAGTGAAAATCTGAGGACAGGCATTATTCCATGTCATCTGTCACTTAGCAGGACCGATTGCCACTGCACACTTATTTCATTGTTCAGTGATTATGCTCTATGATATGTATCTGTTAAATTAAAATATAAGAAAATTTGCTTTAGTTTGTAACCTTAATCATTATTTAGATCCTACACTAAGAGGGTAGAGCCAAAATGTGAAACATCTGGGTGCATTTGGAATTTCAAGTAGAGAAATAAACTTATTTAAAGTACCCTGACCTTTTAAATAAGTAATTCTCTGGAAACCACGAAAAGTATATTCTCTTTTTTATTTAGGAAGAGTGGGGTGTACTTGCCTGACCAAGCACTTGACATTCAGTGAATTGCAAAGCAATAAAAAATACAAGCAGTCTCAAAGTTACAAGCATCCAATGTACATGTGCAGCTCGTGGTTATGAACCAACCACGGGGAATTCTATTGAACTTTTTTGAGATATATAATGAATGCTACTTTGTGATTGAAACATAATGACTGTATTATGTTCAAAATGTGTTAGTGTATCTGAGTTTCTGTGATGTTTCTTATGCACTAATATACTACGCTCACCCATGGACATGAATGAGTAGGTTCTGAAGACCAAGTCTTTATGGGAAAATAAACATGTGAGAATAGAGGGTGGTTGCATGGAATCACAAAATGGAGGATGACGACATCATTCTAGAACTGCCAGATTTCACCATGGCACAGCTGTCACACTACTGAGAATCATGATGCAGCCAAATTGACACAAAACCATCACTGTCAGTGTTAGGCTTACTGTGCAGCTCCTGGCATGTTATTGCCAGACCGCTGATGTTAATGCACAAAATAGTTGGAAACTATATAATATATTGTGTGTAATATGTATGTTATATATTAAAAATAGTTTATTGTCTTAAATGTGAAATGCCAGATGAGATAATTTACAAGTAAAGAGAGGGTATATATTAAGATATACATTTGACTCACTAAATATGAACCATACCTAACTGGTGCAATTTATATACAACATCTACTTAAAGAGAGGAACAGAACTTCTTTATAATCCAGAGGCTATCTGTATAGCAGATAATTTGTCCAGAAGTCTAAATTACAGAGGATTGCTCCAAATACCTTTTTTTAAAAAAATTAGCACCCCTTTGAAAATAGCCTCTACTCTTGTAGATGAGATTTTGTTGTAGAGATTTGTGATCCGTCGGGCCACAAATGGTTAACATGGAACTGCCTAGATCCACCTAGTGCATGCCAGGTGCTTTGGCCCTAGTTCTCAGAGTTTAATGTACAACAGTGACATCTTGGTGGTCTCAGTGGTAATGCATGAATGTGATTGTTCTCAGTTGGTGGTGATACCAAGTTTTTTTTAAGCATTGCAGTATAATTAAGCAAGTGTATAAATTATACATCCCATTACTCAAATCACATGATAGAAAAAACAAGCACACATACACTTTAATACTTCATGTGAGATGTCTTTTTCCATCTTTGTGTTCTTTTTGAGTTAATACAGTTACCTGTATTATTAAGCCAGGACAAATATTAGAACTCAAATATTCTGATCAATCAAGGCCAAAAAATTGGCTGCCATAGAATCAGTGCTGACTCACGGCAACCCTCTATGGGGTTCCGAGACTGTCACTGTTGATGGAAATAGAAAAACCAGTCTCTCTCCTGAGGAGCTGTTGGTGACTTCCAACTGTTTCTGCAGCCCAATGCAGAACCACCAGGGAGCCTCAGTTTAAGACAAAATATAAAAACAAGCCTGAAAGAAACATAAATCACATTTTAAGTAAAATGTGCCAAGATTGAACAATACAAGCACAGATATATGTGTGTATTGTCACACAAGTTTAGGGTAAAATATATTCATATATCTGTCCTGGAGGGTTTCCAAAGCTACGGTCTTTATAGAAGCAGACTGCTATATCTTTTTCCGAAATGCCCCTGGTGGGTTCACACCACCAACTTTTTGTTGACAGTGGAGTGCTTAAGCATTGTGCCACTAGGACTTTTGTATCCATATAGCATAAGCCCATTTTTTAAATACATTTGGCCTACTTAAGAACATGATAGGTAGCTGTAATAAGTATTTCCTTTTGGAGGAAGTTTACAGATTTTAGATGTATGGCAGTGTTCAAAGACATAGGCTTTGGAGCCCTAAAGAGAGAGAGAGAGAGAGAGAGAGACACCGAGTTTTATTCCTGGCTCTGCCATTTACTGACGTTGTAACTGTCTGCAAGTTATATTTAATGTCTCTTAAGCTTCAGCATCCTATCTGTAAATGATATGAGGTGAAATGAGGGATGAAAATAATACCTACCTTATAGGGTTGTGGTAAGAATGAAATTAAATAATACTATATGTAAAGTGCTTGATTCAGTGCATGATTTATGTGTTCAATAAGTAGTAATTATACGGGACCACCTCATAAGGAACTGTTTTGAGGAAGTTCTGTGTTTTTCCTCTGAGATCATTTTTTTTCCCCAGAATGAAGCAGAACAATTAAAAACAACTTGTCTGTTTAAACAGAACCATTTACAATATCTGAATAGAATGCTAAGGTGGTGAGAAGTCTCTTGAATCAGGTCCTTTTTTCTCTTGTTCCCCTCAATATTTGTAGTTTAAGAGAAAAATACATTTAAAAACATTTTGAAGAATAAGTACAGTGCTCCATTTAAAAACCATATAGATGAGACCAAAAGATCAGAAATTGCTCCAGGAGCACTGGGAAGAAGCCAGGAAAGTTGAAAAAACAGATGCCTACACTTTATTCTAGATTATGGGCTATAGTGCAAACATATTTTAATTGCCGGGGAGTTGAGGGGCGCTGGGTAATTTTCTTTTTAAGTGGCTGATAGACCAAAATAAATTTGGGAAGCTATGATTTAAGCCAGGGGTCCTTAAACTTTTTAAACGGGGCCAGTTCACTGTTCCTCAGACCGTTGGAGGACCAGACTATAGTTTAAAAAAAAAACCGTGAACAAATTCACTGCAAGTCCAGGATGAGTAGGCTGCTAAGTAAGACAGACAACTGAGACAAAGAAAACATCCAGTGGGCTAGATAACTGTCCTCAGCCGGCCACATGTAGTTTGAGGACCCCTGATGTAAACAAAGAAGAGAAGCTGAGGGGACCAAGAGGGAGACCGGAACACAAGAAAGGCAAAATGCAGAACACAAAGAAACTGTTGATACTTGTGAAAAATATAGCTAATGTCATTGAACAGTTTTTATAGAAATGGTCAAATGGAAACATAATTGGCTATGTAAACTTTGACTGGAAACACAGAGTATTTTTTTTTAAATGGGTGACTGTGGAAGAAAAGTATGTTCACCCTTTCAATTAACATTGCTTAAATTGAAGGTTTCCTTAATGGTATGCCACAGTTGAACAGCAGGTTTTTTCCTGATTGCTATACGAAATAATGGTGTATCTTGCATGTGATGTTTTGTAATCATTGACATATATTTTGTATGTCCACCTCAGTTGGCGGTACATCCCTGGAGAAATGGCTAAAGTTAATATACAGTGTCAATAAGTAGAATTTTAACTTTCTTTCAAGCATACCAAAACAAAATGTTACATGGCTATGTATGTTTTAGAATTTGTAGGACTTGAATTAGAGGATCAACTGGTTTTATTAATTTCATTTTTAGGAAAAGAAATGAATCTCCCACCTCATTACTACTGAAGCACATTTTCTTCGGTTATTTGACAGTGCCATGAGTAACAAGATTTCCTGTCTAGAATATAATCTTTTGCATTTCATCTTTCATGCAGCATTGCTGCAGGGGTCTTTAAATAGTACAAATAATATTTATCAAGCGGAAAGATCTCTGGAGATGTTAAAAGTTGTATATGTACCCCAACCACCATTCTAGCGCTCCCCAGTCAAAAACAGAAACAACACCCAACAACAACAAATGGACGTGGAATAATCAAATTTTGGACATTGTCTTTAATTAGACTACCATTCCCAGTTCCTTTTTCATGAATTGCCACATTAGAATTACAGGAAGATTCTTTTTTTTTTTTTTTTTTAGGCATCACTGCCCTGGTGGTGGGTAGGAGGCCCAGCCTTTGCTCCTGGGAGCTGGAATCGAACCTCCATCCCAGTGGGCCGCAGTCCCGCGCACAACCACTACGCCACCGGGGCTCAGCAGGAAGATTCTTTTAAGTTACAACTGATACTACTTTGTTACATTTTAACTTGGCAACAGTTTTGCTTAATCTTAAAAAAAAAAAACTTTTAAAAAACTGACTAACATAATATCCATGTACACATTATCTCTGGGATAAGAGAAAGCTGTGCTGGTGCAGTGGTTAAATCCTTGGCTGCTAACCAACTGGCCAGTAGTTTGAGCCTCCAGCCATTCCTCAGGAGAAAGATGTGATATTTTGCTCTTGTAGCGATGTGGCAGCCTTGTAAATCCTACGGGGTAGTTCTGTCCTGTCTTAAAGAGTGGCAGTATGTCTGCTTGCACTTTTGTTTCCTGTCACAGGTTTGCCTTGGGTGTTGGTACCACTTATCAATAAACATTTATTTTGTGATTTGACATAACCATATCAGAATGGCTCACTTCCTGAGCAATACCTATTCTTGCCCACTTACCTTCTCTTTGTAGATGTGAGCTAGAAAGTAGAGAGCACAGGCACTGTGCCTTTGAGAGAAAAAGCTATCCTACTGCCCCACCTAGAGTCAGATGTCCATATTGTAAACCTCCTTTTCCCCTACGAAATGCAGTGCTGGGTTCCTAAATAGTCAGTCTTTCCTTATATTTGTGTGCAAGTCCAAAAGCATTTTCAGATGTCCTGTCATTCCTCACCTCTGTTAGTATAGAGTCACAGCACCCTTATAAGTTAAAATACCGTAGATTTCCCCATTGTATTCATGTTTTCTTACATACCTTAGAAACTAGATATGTTTTGTTCACCGTGGAAATGGATTTTTATAATTTTATGTATGATGATCATCTCTTAAAATCTGACCTGGTCTTCTAGAGTTTTGTGAGCTTGGTACTAATCCTCTGGTCCACTGGGCTTGTTATAGAAAACTTGGTTTAGTCATTTGATATGTGTTAGAAACAGATGTCAACGGATACCCTAAAGCAGAAGATCATCTTGACATTAATAGATTGAAGTCCATATCAAGTGTAAGAGCTTGAAATATCCATTCCAGAAATCATGTAGAGCCTAATGTTAAAAAACTTAAGTTACAAAAATGTTGTTTGAGCCTTTCACATTTCGATGCAGAGGCATCTATCGGAAAACAGTATAAAATAATCAGAAAGGTTCATTTAAAAGAACAAAAATAACTTCACTAGATCAGTACTGTCCAATTGAGCACTTGAAATGTGGCTATTGGTGACCGTGGGATTGAATTCTTAATTATATTTCATTTTACTTAATTTAGATCTTAACAATTACATGTAGTTATTGACTTTCATATTGAATAGTGCAATTATAGACTAGACTATAGGATTGGTACAATTACATTTTTTTTCTCTGCACTCGTTATTTTCAACCCTAGTCTCCTCCTTGTATTTTGAAATTAATGGGCTAAGATGTTTAATGAATAAAAATATAATCGCTGTGCTTTTTCAGATGCTGTTTGGTTTTATTCTTCTTCCACCCTAGAGGTTTTGCTGAACACCGCTAGGTGATACATGCTCCTCAAATTAACTTTCTGCATGGATAACAATTCCAATTGCGCTTTATGTTGTCATTTTATTATAGGCTCATATAGCTCTTACCACAATCGATACATACATCCATTATTTTTGTACATTTGTTACCATCCGTTTTCAAAACGTCTTCTTTCTACTTTGGTATCAGCTCCTCATTTTTCCCTCCCCCAACGTGTCTTCCTCATGATTGATAAATAGTATTTTTTCATGTCTTACACTGGCCCATGTCTCCCTTCACCCACTTTTCTGTTGTTCATCCTCCTGGGAGGGAATTATATATAGATCACTGTGATCGGTTCCCCCTTTCTACCCCACCTCTTGCTACTCTCATTATTGGTCCTGAGGGGTTTGTCTGTCCCCGGATTCCCTGTGTCTCCAGCTCTTATCTGTACCTGTGTACATCCTCAACTCTAGTTGGATTGGTAAGATAGAATTGGGATCATGATAGAGGAAAGTCATATGTTTCATTGATGTTATACTGCTCTCTGATTGGCTCGTCTCTTTCTTGTGACCCTTCTATAAGAGGCTGTCCAATTGGCTACAGATGAGCTTTGAGTCTCCATTCTGCAGTCCCCCTCTTTCGCATTGATAGAATTTTTTTGTTCTGGTCTTTGATGCCCGATACCTGATCCCATCGACACCTAATGATCACACAGGCTGGTGTTCCAATAACTTTAACTGACATTCTCATTTAAGGTATAACTCCAGAACATTGGGGAGATTTAGCTATCCAAAAGAACATTGTGGAGGGGAGGGACAAAAAAGGAAAAAAAATTATTATGTTCACTATACTATGTAGATTAAAATTGGAAAGTGGATGCATCTTAGGTTGCCCACAGGATTCGGAAGATGAAAGAAGGTACCATATACACTTGAGTATAAACTGACCCAAATATCAGTCGAGGCACCTAAATATACCATAAAAACTGCATTTGAAATGTGCTGGAAAACTCAAGTACACAAGTACATATGGGATTTTATATTTTGGATCATAGAGTTCTGCAGCTGAGAATAACCCACTCCTACTTGAAATAAGAAAATTGAGACCTGCTGCAGCTTAATCAGCCCAAAGCCATCATCGTGCACTACCCAGCATTTCATCAAAATTCATTTGCCATTTCCAATATTTTAATATAACCTCTTGAGTAATTTTGTCAGTTATCTTAAACACAAGTTTGGAAAGAACAACAATAAGTAAAAGTTCAAATATTGGGCTGTTTGTCCACCCTCTGCTGATTAGAGGTCCCTATTTGCTGTGTCAAAGTACTTGAATCCAAAATAAACAAATGTGGAGCTCTGCCCTTGCTTTTGCTGTATAAGTTAGGGAAATGCAGTGAGTCCTTAGTTTACAAAACCACTTCCTGATCAGCCCTACACGCAGATGAATGGAAGAGGGGAGAGGAGCATGATAAAGATCGAGTGGGGTAATATTTACGGACTGCCCCTTGACTAGACCAGTGGTTCTCAACCTTCCTAAAGCTGCGACCCTTCAATACAGTTGTGGTGACCCCCATCCATAAGATTATTTTCGCTACTATTTCATGACTGTCATTTTGCTACTGTTAGGAATCTGGTGACTCCTGCGAAAGGGTCTTTTGACCCCCAAGGGGGTTGCAACCCACTAGTTGAGAACCACAGACTAGCTGCACATATATCAACTCTAATGATCTGACTCGATCTGAAAAGGTTGCCAATTTAAAGAAAAACCATGCAGCCATTCAAGTTTTTTCCCCCCTTTGGCCTATTAGGTCAAATATCCTTCATTCATTTTTAATTGAGATATAATCAAATTCACCCTAGTGAAGTGTTCAATAAAGTGGTTTTCAGTATATTTACAGAGTATAGTCATCAACCCTTTCTAATTCTGGGCTATATTAATCACCCCCAAAGGAAACCGTAAACCATGCTCATTAGCAATCACTCCGCATCTTTTCCCAACCCCAGCCCTCACTGCCATGAAGTCCACGCTGACTCCAAGTGACAGGAGTAGAAAGCATGGTCTTTTTCACGAGGAGCTGCTGCTTGTTTCACACGGCTGACCTTGGGGATTGTAACCTGAGACATAACCACTCCCCCACCAGGGCTCCTTCCCCCAGCCCTTGGTAACCACTAAATTTATCATTTGTGTCTAGAGATGTGCCTCTTACGGACATTCCATATAACTGGAACCATATGATAACGTGATTTTGTCTGTGTTGTCAATGCTTCATTTCTTGGTGAAAAGCAATCCCTTTGTGTGTCTGTAGGACATTTTATTTGACAATTCATCTGTTAGGAGCGCTCAGGTCCAGTAGTGCTGGGCTGCTTAGCAGCGAGGTGGGTGGGCAAAAGCTGAGACTCTGTTACCTTAAATATTTACAGTCTGTTCGGGGTCAAAATGCGTTGGAATCACTGACTCAATGGAAGCGGGTTTTGTTAGTCTAAGGAGTATTGGTGCTGCCATAGTTAAAGTGGTCATCTGCTAACCAAAAGGATGGCTCAGTTTGAGCACTGGAAAGGAAATGTTCTGTCAAGATGATAGCTTTGGAAACCCTAATGTAGGGTCACTGAGTTAGACTGGGCTGGGTTCAGTGGCAAGTTTTGTAATGGTAAGTCTTATGTTTAATGCTTTGAGCAACTGCCAAACTATTTTCCAACTTGACTGAAGTCGTTTACGTTATTAAAAACAGAAAAAGGGGTGTTATTAGTATTAGGAAAAGTGTCTCTTCAATAGCCAGCATCATGCTTGATGTGGGTATATATTATAGTCAGTCTCATACCTGGTACTTTTATGATCTCTTTTCATATTCTAGAAGAGCTTCCCAATGTAATTAGACAAGAAAATCAGAGAGTTAGAAATAAGAATAAAAGATTAATATTCTTATACAATCTAGAGACTTTAAGAAAATCCTCTAAAAAGTCTTGTAAAAGTGGTAATTTACAAAAATATGTTCAGTACTCAAGAATTAGTTTCCTATGTACCATTCATAACTAGCCAAAAATCTAATGGAAGAAACTCATTCAAGAAAGCTATAAGAATATTCAATACCTGGAAATAAACATAAAAAGCAAATGGAAGGTCCTAAACTTTTTTAAAAATCAGAATTGTATTAATAATGTGAATGAATTGAAAGAGAAGCTATGGTTCTTGAATTTACATTAGTTTCAGTATGGATACATTAGACAGTGTACAGTATGAAAATAATAAAAACTTGTAAATTACTAAGGGTTCAAGGGGGGAGGAAGGGAAATATAGGGAGCTGATACTGGGGGCCTGGATGGAGGGAGGATGTTTTGAGAGTGATGATGGCAATAAGTGTGTAAATGTGGCCTGCATACAATTGATGTTTGTATGGATTGTGATGGGAGTTGTATGAGCCCCCAATAAAATGATTCATTTTTTTAAAAAAGCTTGTGTTTATATCTTTTAACTTTTTGACAATAACTTCTGTCTTGAATATATGTATTCATTGTTCAGTTTATTTCTCCATGCTTACTGCACTATAACCAGAATTAATCATGAAGCTGTAATTAGAATCTACAGTTCATATTTTCAGAAATAAACTGGCTTTACTACCAGTTTATTGCACACACAACCAACCCAACCCAACCCACTGCCATCAAGTCTATTCCAACTCTAATGACTCTATACATGGTTTCCAAGGCTGTGAATCTTTATTGTGGGTACATGCAGCGTCATCTTTTTCCTGAGGAGTGGCTGGTGTGTTTGAACCACCAACCTTCCACGACAGTGCCAACAGGACACCTTTATACATATACATATACATGTGTGGGGGGAGGAGGGAAGGGGTGCTAATGAACATGAGTGACTTGGATGGTTTCTTCTGAACTTTACAAGTAAATTCAATGAGGAATTTATTTAAAACACCTGTATTAAACTGGAGTTACTACTTGACAATGAAATCTTGAACTCTGTTTAAACTTAAAGTTCTAGTTTCTTATATATTTGAGAAAGTTCCTACTCTTTGTTTCACTTACTGTCTTTGTGTTCAGGGTGTCTGGAAAACTACTTTTTCATGTCTTTAGTGATGCTTAAATAGCAGTTACATTACTGGAAATGTCTATTAGGCTCAGTTCAGCAACCATTTACATATCACTTGTTTTATAGGTGAGTTGACAGGTTTAAGTTTTGTTTTGTTTTGCAAACATAGCAAACACATATCTGGGATTTGAAGCCTATTATGGTTTGCATAGAAGGGCTTCATGAGGTCTCTAGAAAACAGACTAAATTATTAGATATGGGTTTGAGGCACCTAAATTAGCTAACTTAAGTAGTATACTTAAGGGTTCTCTAGACCTCAGCTTTATTAACCCTAGAAATGAAAGTGGTCCCACTAGAGCCGTGAGCTCAATTAAAATCCCCCCAAGTGTGAGTATTTGCCATTTACTCTGGAGGAGATAAACTGAAAGAAAAAGAAGCTAATATTTATATTTTGAATAATATATTGAACCTTCCCACAATTTCAGTCATAATTTAGGATTGGAAACCTGATAACCATGTTAAGTAACTTGCTCAAAATTTCACCCATATTAAAAAAAATAGCCAGTTTTAGAAACCTGATGTATCATAAGGTTTTCACTCTACTGTGGTTTCCCAACGAGCTCTGATGGCACAGGGCCTACAGGTCGGGCTGCTAAATGCCAAGTCACAGTTTGAAACCACCAGCCCGCTCCACTGCAGAAAGATGGGACTTTTTACTACCATACAGAGTTAGTCTCATAAACCCATAGAGGCAGTTCTACCCTGACCAGTACAAGCAGCACCAACTTGATGACAGTGAGTTCAGGTCAGTAGTTCCATAATCTCACAGGAATTATCTAAGGTACCTATTTAGAAAACAAAAACTGAGCCTGGGGCTACTACCCTTGAGAATTCTGTTTCACTTAGGGTATGGGGAAGGCCAGGTCTATACCAAAAATTCAAGGTGATACTGGTCACCAGGCAGCTTTGGAAGATACAACCAATTCCATCCTGTATTAGGATGAGGTTTGACTGTGTTAGGGGCTCAGGGATAGGTTTGGGAGTAGAGAGGAACAAAATTTCGATTTAAGCTGACATTTTGGTTTTTTTCTACTCGTAAAATAAAGAATGAATTATGAAAATTATCAAAATGTCTTGTTTCCTTAATCTGCACAGAAAATGTAGTTTATAATTGATGTATAGGTTGTTATAAAAGCTGTGAGAGCACCCAATAAAATGATCTTAAGAAAAAAAGAAAATATAGTTTACATTTTATAACTTTCATTTTAGGTGGCATGTAGAGGCAGTTCTTTGACATGACCCTTGTTCACAGTTGGGAACAAATGCATCATGGGGGCGAGTATAGAGAAGGGTATAGAGGAGAGTATATTTGGGAGGCAAAAGAGATGGAGTTAGAATTTAGAATTAGTAATTTTCTCAGATGTAATAAAACATAGTCAGAGGATCATAAAACTCTTTTGAGCTAGAAGATAACTTAGATATCCATATAATTTATGGATGAAGAAACCAAGACACATCTAGGCTTCGATTTAGTGACTTGCCCACTATTAATGGCACATGTTCAACCTCATGCTGGCCAAGTTTCCCTTGAACTTTTATTGATTGTAGATAAGTAGCAGGAAGAAAACAACTTGTCCAAGGTCACACCACTTTTAAGAATTAAGTTTTGTGGCAAATTATGTTTGATTTACATTCCTCACCCTGATTTTATGAGTGATTTTTTAAATTTAAGGCCTATTGAAAGTCTGAATATATTGATTATGACATTTCAAATATTATATTTGATACGTGAGATTTTAGAACATTGAAAACCCTTCATAGAATATTTGACAAATAAATGCTTTCAGAATATGCTGTGTTATGAAAGAACTCTAGTTTTCTCTACTTTTCATTTTAAAAACGTGTGTCTGTGTGTATAGGGGAAAATAAGCTAGAGCTAGATAACTAAACATGAATTCTAACAGCAATGTGCTAACTTTCCTATGTAGTAAGGAATTTGAGCTGGGAATTCAGAGTTGTCTTCAACTCTATCTGAACACTCTATCTGACATTTGATAAGCTATCACTGAACCGTTTTTCTTTGCTGTATGGAGCATACCTCATGTTTTTTTAAAATGATTAGTTGGGATTCAATTGGGAGTCTGTGTAAAAACCACTAACACTGTATTGGGACTAACATACCCACGTCCATCTATTCCATTCCAACTCCCGAGAGACCCAATGGGACAGAGGGACTGGTCCATAGGCTTCTGCTGGGGTCCAACCACCAACCTTCTGGTTACCTGCACAGTTAACTGTTGCGCCACCAGGACGCCTTTTAAACAAAATAGACTGAGTAAATGAGAGCTGTTGTTAATGATTTCCGTGACTTGAGACTTATTTAGAAGTATGCCAATTTGAATGCTTTCCTTTTTGCCTTGTTCCACATTTTAAAAACTCATAACCAGAATGTATCAGTATTATATCTGCTTTTTAGAATTTTAAATTAATGCATGGGCTAGGAAATGGTCAATTTATGTAATATTTTGTAGACACATGGATACCCGTATTCTTTTTTAAATTATAAAATACATTATCTCCCTAGTATTCATTGTGATATACTTTTGCTTTAAATGTTTTTTTCATTTATTCACTGTATTAGTTGATAGTAGTATTTTAAAAATTTCCCTTCCATTTATTTCATTTCATAGTCCCCAACCCATCTGCTTTTATGTTTTGGTGATTAAGTTAACCTGTGGTTAAATGTTTACTACTATCATGTATTTACTATTTTAATGATGGTTCTCTTTGAAAAAATTATGCTTGTCAGTTGGACAAAAAGCCTTTATGGTAAAAAAGCATACATATGTATACTCTGGCTCTGAAATTACACGACTAAAAGATTTGTGTGTGACTTAAGAGTATGATTTTCATAATCAGATTGGATTGGGGCTCTGTTACTTATTCCTCTTGAGTATAATATTAGACTTTTCATTTATTCAACAAATATTTATTGAAACTCACATTTTTGGAGGACTTAGGAGCCCTGTTTGGCACAGAGGATTAACTGTGGGTCTGCTAACAGAAAAGTGGTACTACCCCACTAGAGCAAGATGGGCAGCCTGCGTCCATAGATACTCACAGTCATGGAAGTTCTATCTACCCTGGCTGTTCTGATAGAGTCGCTATGAGTCACAATCCATTCAAAAGTAGTGGCCGTGGGTTAAGGAATCCAACACTTAAAACAGAATCCAACACATACAATTTGACGTTATTTTCTCACTTGTAAACAAGTGATAATGCCTCAAACATTATTAGAAGCAGTAAAGATGTTAGAGTACTTGGCATTGTCTGGCCTGTGGTAAAAGCTCAGGTTTTTCATTAGTTCAACTCATCTGCCTTATATTTTATTTGGGGCAGTAATATTACCAACACTTGCTTTCTTTTTCTTTGAAATGTTCTATACCTATCTGTTTTGTTTTTACCTAAGTAGTATATCATTATGCTTTAATATTAACAAGCATTGCAAGCACATGCCAGAATAAAGATTTAAGTAGTATAAATAACTGTATTCCATAACCCAGACTCAAGCTCAATCTCTCGCTCTCTCAATCACCCCCCCCCACACACACACCCCATTCTAGTCTTCAGTGGATTAATTTTGAAGTTAATCCTAGTTAAATCAATTCAGATATAAATATTTTGAGTATTTCTTAAAAGATTAAGATTTTTAAAAAACATGTAATCACCATGCAGTAATCACTAATAAAAGCATCAATAATGCTGTACTATCACATTTTCTTTTAGTTTACTAACTGCATTTCTTACATTTTTACTTTTGGAGTGATAGCTCATCTTAAACTTTATTCTTTCCCTTTTCTCCCCTTTGCCTATGGATAGTTTAAGGAAGTTGTAAAGCTTAAGCAAATCAAGTTGATTAGAAAGACCTGGATTTGAATTCTGGGCCTGCCCTTCACTAACTTTGCTGAGCCATGGCCTCCACATCTGTACAACAGGCTTCATTTATCATGTTCGTAAGAGTTGACTGTGGTTAAGTTGGTAGAGTCTTATGTTCTCTACCAGTTAATATCTTCTGTCATACTGCCTATATTAAGTTCTATTCTTGGTTATCGTGTGTGTGTGTGTGTGTGTGTGTGTGTGTTTAGTAGCTCTCAATTGGTTGCTATTGGATAATTACCACTAAAAACAATAGTTTTAAAATATCCTCTTTTTTCTCTTTTTTAAAAAAATATCATTTTAAGAGACAGAATTTAGAATCTTTGCTTCTCCCTTCTCCCAAATCCTCTTTAGAGTTCGCATTGATTCCTCCCGACTTGCAAATATAACCTTTAATTTTTAAAGTGTTTTTCTTTTATCTTGTTTACATGTTTATTCAAGTTACAAGTTATTCAAGAGGCCTAGTGGCATGGTGTATATGCACTTACCTGCTAACTACCAGGTCTGTAGTTCGCACCCACAAGGTACTCTCGAAGAAAAAAATGTGACAGTCTGCTTCCATAAAGATTCTATCACCTTGGAAACCTTATGAGGCAGTTACACTCTATTTTACAGGGCTGCTACAACTTAGAATGAACTCGAAGGCAGTGGGTTTGGATCAGTTCCTTGATATTGACCCCTTTTCCTTCAGCAAAGTTAATTTTTTCCTTCTTATTTCTAGGTATTAACTTGGTGTCAGTATACTTTGCCAGTTCTTTCCTACTGCAATATTCTTGAGCTCTTATTTTGATTCTCTCTTGGTGGTACAGGGTGTATCTTTGAACAATTTATGAAAAAGGATATTACCAGGATGGTGAAACTTTGTAAGACCTCACAGATCTAATTTCCTGTAACCTTTGTATATGAAAAAAAAAACTATGATGGAGTATAAATAAAATTCTTAGATCATAACTTTTCCCTTTCAACTCTCTGTAAGTCATTGCTTTGTTGTCTTCTGGCATTTGATTGTTGCAGAGGAGAAATCTGAGGTCAATCTGATTTCAGTTACTTTGAAAATAACCTATTTTTTTCTGCTTGTATGCTTGTAGGATTATATCTTTATCCTTGAAATTTAAAAACATTTGCCAGGACAAATCTTGGTGTTGATGATCTCTGTTGAACCTTCTCAGTCTCCAGTCTCAGGTATTTTTTTTTCAGAACTGGAAAGTTTTCTCTTATACTTTTGCTGATTAAATTGCTGTTTTGTTTTTTCCTCTAGGAACATCTGTTATTCATAGATTATTTCTACGTCTGTCCTCCATGATTTTTTAATCTTCTTTCATTTTTTTTTCATTTACCAAGTTTGTCCTCTGTGGCATGGATTCCGTTTTCTGCTGTGTCAATTCTAATACTTGCTAGTCACAATGCAGACTTAATTTTGGCTACTGTGTTTTCATTTCTTTATTATCTCAACATACTCTTTTGTTTCACAAGCAAAATTTCCTTTAGGGGTACACTCCAAAAAAAAAAACACAAGATGGGTTCAGGCCTAAAACTTAATTGAATTCTCTAAGGCCACAACCACAGGACCAGTGGGCAAACAAAAGCTTCTAAGAGGGTCCTCTTAAACCTAAAATGAAGCTGTAACTAGAGGTCATTTTTACCCTAGCCCAGAAAATAGCTTGGGTACTAGCAGGCCTTTAGTAGCTAGAGAAACAGTAAAGTAGATGTAAGGGTACCTTAACTTAAAATAAATGGATTTTCCTAATTTTATTTTATATTTATAAAACTAATACATAATAAATGCATATGATTTTGAAAATACACAGAAGAAAATCCTAAAACATGGGTAACTACTGATAAGACTTTATATGTTTTACCAGTCACATGCACACATGGTGGGGAGGGGGGGGCTGCAAGACTGGGATCAAACTATATAGTTTTATAGCCTTTTTAATATATTGCAAGCATATCTTTGCATCAGTAATTTTCTTTGAGGCCCTAATTTTAACCATTGCATAGTATTCCTACATATGAATAGATGTATTTTGATTTATTAACAAGTCCCCTGTTGGTCATTTAGATTGTTTTCTATTTTTCAGTATAATGAGTATGATGAATATCACTGTACATAAGTCTTTATGCACATCTCTGATATTTCCTTAGGATAAATGAGGAGCTGATTCTTAATCCTGTCACATTGGTAAGGATCATATACATTCCTTATTAAGAATATAAAATGCTTGTTTCTGATTGTTTCAATGTGATTGCATAGAAGATTCTTTAGACTCTGACAATTTGATGGTATCCTAGTTGAAGTTTGAGAGTGAGGTTTCTAATGCCTTACACTCAACACCTTCATGGTAATCCCATTCCATAAACTTTGGGCAGGGAAACCACTTACTCACAGGGACACTTTAAGGCAGATAAACTTGTGGAAACTTGAGGGTGATTGAAAAAATAAAAGTGTGATTCTCGTTCATTCCTACAACCTGGGTCTCCAAATTATTACACTAGGGCTCTGGACCCTTCCCTACTCCATTCCTCCTCCTTTCTTAGTCAGTTTAGGCTGTTACTTTATGCGAGGTATTCATTTTTTCTGGTGTTCATATATAAATTTCCAAGTAGCAGACTTACCGGATCATATGTCCTACTAAATTCAAGGGAACATTTTATCAGTCACAGAAAATTTTAGCCCCATATATGCCCATGATGATACCCTGCTGAATTCAAAATATTTTTAAAACTTATTTTCTATTTCTTTGGGTATATCGGACAGCAGCCTGGAAATGTGTGTTGTTGGAACATGCCATTACAACGTAACAGTCTGTTTAATAGGGTTACTTAAATTGAAAATGATTTAAAATCAGGATTATTCTTACTTAAAACATTTCAGAATTTTCCTGGAATTCTGGAAAATTCTGGAGGTCCTGAAATCTTGTTTCAGAATTAGTGTTTTAATCATTTTTTTTCTCTCTAATGATCTTAAGTGCTAGTTTTACATAGCAACATTGAAAGTTGTTTGAAAACAATTCCTGCTGCGACTCAAGCGCCTTAGCAATCTCTTTGATCTGATTTGTTCTGATGAGACCCATATTGTAGGTTATTCTCATTTGTGACTTTTTACACATTTCAGACTAACAAAGTGTGATTAGCATTTCCTAACCTTTTCCAGTATTTCACATCCTATTTGCATATGTACAATCTGCCAAGCTTTGCAGTTTTTTTTTTTGGCTGGAAGGCATTATGGTGGGATGAGAGAGGATAAATATATTTGCCTCACTTTGAAACCAATTTTTTCCATACTCATTCTTAACCACATTGTATAAAAATATACCACATATTTGAATGATTTCTTCCATCATGCTTGGCGGGAAATTGACTGTAGTAAGTGATGAAACGGGTATCTCGCCGATCTCCAGATAGTCTTCATGACAATGCATTGTTTAGAAATTATCTGTAAAAATTACCCAGTTAATTGAGGCAAAAGAAGGGAAGAAAACTTCCATTTACTGAGCATATACTGTCCCTTGGTGAATCATTTTTAATTATAACATCCCATGAGGTATAGGTATTAATTAGATGCATCTTACAAATACAAACTGAGGCTCAGAACTACTTACTCAATTTCAGTTAATTACACCAGTAAGTGGCAGGGCTTAATCCCACTATTGGCCAATTCAAGAGCACATTTTTTCTACTTGTTTTTTTAAAAGCTTGGACCTATAGAAAGGGCCTATTACCATAAGACGGGCAATGGTTCATGTTACCTAGTAAAACAGGTCATTTTTCACAAGGGAAATTTTCTTAACTGCAGAAGTAACTTTATGCTGATTTCTAATAGAGTCTACTTGGATCCTTGTTTTTTTGTGAAATGATAAAAATTTGTTGAAGTAAAGGTGCTTTGGGTGTTGCAAAGCTTCACTGATAACGTAGGACAACATTGACTTTCATCCTTTCCTGTTTTAAAATTAAGTTCAAAGTAGAACTCATTCCTTCGAACTCAAATGAACTCAAGTATTTTTGCAAAGTGTGGAGCTTATAATACCTTTGAGATCATGTCACACACACCGCTTTTTCTTTCTTCTTAGACTGCCTTGTTGGTATATGTACTGTTGATTAACCAGGTAAAGAGTTCAGAAAAGAGTATATTGTAAAATATTGGGCGTCAAAGCTAAAATTAGTGAAGAGGTAAACTGATAAGATTTGGATTCCAATTTATAGGCTATAGTATTGGTGTTCGAGCTGGAGAAAACGTTAGTGTTAGAACTGGGGAAGAATTCACTGGAAATTTAAAATAGGACTTTAATCTTGAGTACAAAAAGTAATAACAAGTGCTGAATAGAAGCTGCCTGGCTTAGTTGGAATGTAAGTAAAGAAGGCAAGGATTTCATCAGCAGAAACCTTAGTACGAGCCCGCAGTTTATTGTAGAATCATGTGTCAGTCCAGGTAGACTAGAGAAACAAATTCATAAACACTCATATGCATATAAGGAAGAAGTTTATTATAAATATAAAAAAAGAAGAGGTTTATACACAAGAGGAATGGAACATTGAGAAAGCATCCCAATCCAGTCCAAGTCCATACATCCAATATTAGCCCATATGTCCGATACTAATCTATAAAGGCTTCTTCAGACTCACGAAGTACATGCAACGATGCCAGGAAAATCACAGGCCAGTGGGTGCAGAGTCTTGTTTAGCCAGTGGTGGTAGAAACAGCACTTTCAAGTATCTCAGCACTGGCAGGCGTCTCCATTTGGCTTCTCCAGCCCCAGAAGTCTGGTTTCATCAGGGCATGCCCCTTTGGCTTCTCCTCCAAGCTCCTCCAGATTCCAGGACTCAGGATCTATCAGCATGCTACCATATCGTCTTGTTCGGTAGAGCATCCCCAAGAGACTGAGTCTTTAGTCTCTCACCTCCACGGGGGAAATATCGTGAGACTTCTCAGGAGACAGCCATACCCACACAGAGGTCTCGTTGGCTATCTCCAGGTTGGCAGGCTAGACTCCACGCCTACTCTCCCAATCATGAAATTGACACGAGCACATGAATGCCACATGTAGGTTTTTGTAATTGGAATTGCCTTAGTAAAACTGAATTCTAGAGGGAAAGTGAGGTTATATCACAGTTGGAATATTTACATACAATTCTGTATACCAACCCCCTCTTAAGATGCTCTCAGAAAAAAGACAAGTGGCAGGTGTCATCTGCCTTTATGTTATAAGGATCTTGAGTTATCTGCCAAAGACTTGGAATGGTTTATGGTCATTGGTGTAGGTTTATGTCCTATGACTTTTCAGTTAGCATAAAAGCAAGTCAGTCAACATAGACAAAGGAGGCCTCAGAATTTCATGGCAAAATATAGTTAAAAGAGAATAGGAAAAGAAAGAACGGGGTTCCCCCCACACCCCCTGAAACTTTCTAAAGCACCGTTGTATTAGTATCTTTTCATGGGAATTTGTGATTGAGGAAAGTTAACAGATAATGAGTTATACTTACCATATAGTGCTTTCTCAGAGATTGCATGGTTGGCTTCCTATTGAAATAGGGCACTTTTGTCTTGAAACATTCAAGTGTAAGTGAGAATGCTGTAGAAAGAAGTGAAGTAGGTGACATGTAGATGGAGCAGAAAACTTTAAAGGTCTCTTAGCAGTACTTAAAAATATATATCAAAGGAACTATATGGAGTACCTTTCATCTTCATGAAGATCTCTCACTTTAATTTGCATTGGCACAGGTTAATCGTTAATAAAGGGCTCTCAAAAGTTGTTTCAGATTTGAACTTAACAGTAACCCTTTGTAGCAGGCAAGGCAAAGTGTATCAATTTTACCATATAAAAAGTAACAGGACAGGAAAATCTCTGAATGGTCTGGAATTAAAAGCTTTTAAGTGACATGCTTAGGACTCTACCCTGGTCTTCCAACTCGTAGTCAGTTCTGTTTCTACTGATGCAGTTTGATTTGAGAATTTTTAAGTTGTGACCTTTGCTTCACATACATTGGAAATCACTGGGAGCAGCAGGTGGTTTCCAGAGGGAAAACTAGGGATAGTAAAGTTCGGACCAACGTTTGGAAAGCCGTGGAGCCATTAAGCAGATCTGTGTTAAGTACAGGTAACTCTGCTTACAATTTATGAGACTATCTAGCTTGGGCAACTAGATGAATGATGATACAAATACAAAAGTAGCTGGTTTATAGGCCAAAAGTGGGATGATTGGATTTTGGATCTAAAATTACCTGACATGGAACAAACATGCTTATGGAGTGTCAGACACAATGATTAGTGGTTTAAAATAGTTTAACTCTTTTAAATCTGCACAGGAACTGTCGGATAAGACCTTTTAACCCCTATATAAAGAAATTGAAGCTTAGATTAGATCATTTGCAAACTTGTTTAAGGCCTCATAGTGTGAAAACAGAAATTGGCGTGGAATGATCTGACTCCAAAGTCAGTGATTTTGAGAGCTACTTTGTGGTTTCTCTGGAACATTTGTATAAAAATTATGCATAGTCAATTGAATAAATGGTTGTGACTTTTAGGAGAGGGGTGTATTCTGGAGATATGTGGATGTCTTTATCATTAAGAGTGGTTACTCATGGAATCTCTGGAAGAGTTGTGGAGCACTGTATATTTTACACATGCATCCCCCTCCTATCTGCATCTGGCATCATTTCTGTGCTTTGTAGTATTGTAGGCATTCCCTCGCATAGGAACATCTTTTATGAGTGTTTGAAAATAAAGGTGCCTTCTATGTGGACCACTGAAGTGCAGATTCATTTACAAATCAGCACTTATAGTACATATAAAATAAGATGGGTGGGTGGATGCATGGACATACTAGGAAATGGGGGCGTAGATAGATGGTAGAATTCCAATTGAGAGTAGCTACTTTGGGGGGGGGGTGAGACTAGGGTAATTGGTGGGCTACCTTTTACTTTTGAGTTGTTATGACTCTAAAGATGATTAGCTTAGATCTTGGAACACTTGTTGAATAAACATGTGGTTGAGGACATTTACTTATTTATTCCTGGAAGGAACCACTGAAACCACTTTATATTTCTGATTTCTAAATAATATTTTTAAAGTACACTAGTAATACATTTATTGTAGACACAATAGAAAATTCACATAAACCAAAATAAACTTTTAAGTTGTCTCAAATTCTACTACGCAGAGATAGCCACTGTAGACATTTTGGTGTATATCCTTCCAGAGTTTTTCCCCATACAAATATATACATTAGAACATGTATATATTTTTCTTAAATGGGATCATTACAATCCATATTGTTTTGTAAACTGCTTTTTCATTTATTACATGTAACTGTCTTTCCATGTCAATAAATTTACATCTTTATTGTCATTTTTAATGACTGCTTAGTATTCCGTTCTATGGATGTACCGTAATATCTTTAACTAGTTCTCTGCTTATTAGGAATTCAGGTTTCCAAATTGGAGTTATTTTTTTAAGCTGTGGTGAGCATTCATATATATATAAATATATACATATATATACATCTTTGTATACTAAGAAAAATTCATTGATGGGCCATTCCAAGTTTTATGTGTCTTCTTTTTCTTAAATACAGACTCAGATTGCATTCCAGAAAGGTGGTGCTGATTTACCCTTTCACCAGCAGTGTATCCAGAGTGCTCAGTGCCCTATACCCACATTAACACTGGGTGTTAACTTTTTTGTTAACTAATTACCAATTTGAAAGGCAACAGGTATCTTTTGGTTACATGCATCTCTTTTATTAGTACTAAGGGTGAACTCTTTTTTTCCCTTATTGCTTATTTCTTTGAGGTTCATCGTTTTTTCTTACAGGTTTGTAAAAAAAAAAGTCCTTTATGTATTGAGGATATCAACCCTTTGTCATGTTGCTTTTGTAATCAGTTTATCTTTTGTGTCTTGTAGAAGAATTGTGAAAATTTTAATGATACAGATTCCATGTTTTCCTTTATGATTTCCATCCTCCTTTCCCCATGAGGATTATTTATGCCTATATATAGTAAGACACTTAAATGTTAATTCATCTGGAACATAGAGAGCTAGCTTAATTTTCTCCCCAAGTAATCCATCAGTTGCCCTGATTAAATCGCAGTGGAGTTGGCATTGAAAATGTTGTTTGCCATGGAAAGTGCTGCAAATAATGGTTTAGTGATGTTTAAATAAAGCCATTTATAATGTATTTGACTATTCAAATAAATTCATGAGTTGACCTGGGAAGGTAATCATTTTATTTTATTTTTTCCATGGAAAACTTTCATAGTTTAAAATAATGTACAGATTGCTTTTGGAAGTACAGCCTGTTGTAAATTGACAACTGTATCCGTGTATGTTGGTTTTACTTCTTTAGAGACCTCGTTTTTATGTTTGTTTGCTTTTGTCTGCTTTAATTTAAGGAACTGACGTGAGATCTTGTTTGGGTAACTTTTTATTGCTGTGCTTTTCGCAGAATGGACAGCAAATTATGGATGAACCTATGGGAGAGGAAGAGATTAATCCACAACCTGTAAGTAAATGATTGTGCTATAATGGGTACAGATCAGATGGTATTAAAGCTAATGAACATTTTGAAAGCTGAAAAAAGTAACAGTGAAAATATTAAAATATTAACTTTAGCAAAATATATTTTTTAATATCCCAGTGATATTTAAAATGCTAAGACCAATTTTTAAGAGAATGATAAAGTAAATTGGTTTAGATTGTGGAAATGTTTTCATTAGTTTCATAAAGCTTAATTTTTAAAATTCAGAGCTGACCAGGGATTTCTTTTTTAAGAAAAGATATAAAGGTCATTCCTTATAGAAATATAGAACCTAGAAAATTAATGTTCACTATTTATTCATCTTAATTTTTGTTCACTCTTTAATCACCATCATCTTGGACAATGTCTGGCACATCATGATGTGCCTTAAATATTATGTGCTTGTTCTACCCACCATCAAAATAACCATTGCCAGCAGCTCATTAGTCTCTATGTAAAAGAATTTTGTTATTTGTACTTGCAAAATATATACATCCTGCAGCTTGCTTTGTTCATTTTACATGTCTTGAAAATCTTTTTTTATTAAATCATTTTATCGGGGACCCATACAACTCTTATCAGAATTCATAAATACATCCATTGTGTCAAGCACTTTGTACATTTTACCCCTCATCATTCTCAAAACACTTGCTTTCTGCTTGAGTCCCTGGTATCCGCTCCTCATATTTTCCCTTTCCTCCACCCCCCCCCCCACACACATACATGAACCCTTGATAATTTATAAATTATTATTACTTTGTCATATCTTACACCACCCAACATCTCCCTTCACCCACTTCTCTGCTATCCATCCCCAAGAGAGGAGGTTATAGGTAGATCCTTGTGATCAGTTCCCCCTTTCCACCCCACCTTCCCTCCACCCTCCCAGTATCGCCCTTCTCACCACTGGTTCTGAGGGGTTCTTCCTTCCTGGGTTCCCTGTGTTTCCAGTTCCTTTCTGTACCAGTGTACATCCTCTGGTCCAGCCAGATTTGTAAGGTAGAATTGCGATCATGATAGTGGTGGTGGGGGTGTAGGGAAGGGGAACATTTAAGAACTAGAACAACATTGTATGTTTCATTGTTGCTACACTGCTTTGCCCTCTCCCCGAGAGCCTTCTGTGAGAGAATGTTCAGTTGCCTATAGATGGGCTTTGGCTTTACTTATAGATGCACTCCCCCTCATTCACAGTGATAAGATTTTTTTTGTTCTTTGATGCCTGAAACCTGATACCTGATCCCCTCAACACCTCATGATCACCCAGGCTGCTGTGCTTCTTCCATATGAGCTTTGTTGCTTCTCCGCTAGATGGCCATTTGTTTATCTTCAAGTCTTTAACACCCCAGACTCTATATCCCTTAATAGCCAGGCACCATCAGCTTTCTTCGCCACTTTTGCTTATGCACCCACTTGGTCTACTGCAGTCATGTCAGGGCAGGCTGGTATGCTTCTTCCATCTGGGCTTTGTTGTTTCTCAGCTATTTATGTCTACCTTTATTTATAGTGGTTGCATCATTCTTCTGTTATGCCTGTCCTAAATTTAATAGAATCTTTGTGAAGTTAAATGTTTCAGTACTTTAAAAATGATATGCTGCAACAAAGCTCGAAGTATTTAAATCTCAAAGGACATTGCCAGATTGCCCTCCAAAAAGTTTGTGAACAAAATATAAATGAGTAAATAAAAATTTAGAACATTTCAGTGATTGCTTATTCAGCTTTACCCTGGTTAACAGTGGATGTTATCAGACATTATTTGTATGGGAGCCACGCTAAGTAGTTGTTTCTCATGTTCATGTATATTTTAGATTGTTTAATTGAGTGAAATAGCTACACATTTTTTACCATTGTATTTTTTGTGCTTGCCCAGCTTTCTTTGGGGTTGCTTATTGTCTCTCTACTTGGTTCAAGGTCTTTTGTTTTTGTTCCCTAGTGTAAGTTCCATGTCTCTTCAATATCTTATCAGTATTCACCCCATGGTCTTTTTAAGACATTGGTTTTGTTTTGGGTAATTGCAAGCCATATGTGCAGAAGTTTACAATTTCTAAATGTCCAGATTTATCATTTTACTACTTGACTGATGGGTTTTGTGCATTGGTTAGAAAACATGTTCCTGAGGGCTGAGCCCTGGTGGCGTAGTGGTTGTGCTTGGGACTGTGGCCCACTGGGACGGAGGTTCGATTCCAGCAATGGGGCTGGGCTTCCTACTCCCACCACCGGAGAGCAGTGATGCCCCTTCCCTCCCCCCCAAAAAAAAAAGAAAGAAAGAAAGAAAACGTGTTCCTGGGCTGAGCCCCGGTAGCGTAGTGGTTGTGTGCGGGACTGTGGCCCACAGGGTTGGCAGTTCAAATCCAGCAGCAACTCTCCAGGAGCAAGACTGGGCCTCCTACTCCCACCAGGGCAGTGATGCCCACAAAAACAAAAAAAAGAAAATGTGTTCCTGCTGCAGTTATAATTAAAATAGCACCTTACATTTTGACCTAATGCTTTTAAGATTTTGTTTGTGTTTTTGTTTATATATGTGTGTATATCTATATATGTATTTGATCAATCTGGAAATTTCACACCTGTTATGAAGTAGAAATTAGCAGATAAGTAGCCCATTTTTCTAACCTTAGCCATTGTTTGTTGAATAAAGTTCAGTTTTTTTTTCCTACTTGGCATACCTATTTTACCAAATCAAATTGCCTTAAGCTTTTCTTCATTTTTGAGTTTCTCTGTTGTTTTAATGTAGTTTTATTATGTTTTTATATGTGGCAATGCAAACCCTCCCGTTAGAGCAATTTTACTTTTCTTTTTTTGTTGTTGTTGTTGTTTGATTTTGGGGGCTTTTTTGTGTATGGCATCACTGCCCTGGTGGGAGTAGGAAGCCCAGCCTTGCTCCTGGAGAGCTGCAGCTGGATTTGAACTGTCAGCCCTGTGGGCTGCAAACCCACACACAGCCACTGCGCTACTAGGGCTCAGCCAATTTTACTTTTCATAAATCTTCTTAGTGTGCATATTTGATCTTCCAGCGGAAGTTGTTAATTTGTTAAGTACTGCTTCAAAATTTAAATTTTGAAATTTTTGTTTGGAACTAAAGAGAATTATTTTAATCATATAGAATCTTCACATCCAGAAACATTTATTTACTCCAATGTTCTTTTATTTCTTTCATCAAAATAATAATCCAAAATATTTGATAAGATAATTCTTAGGCATTTTGCCTTATTTGTTGCACCGGAGTCCCCTCACCCCCATGTGTCTTTTACTTGGTTCTTCCACTTGTATCACTCTCTGATCATCCTTCACTTCTAGGTTGAAATACAACTTCAGCTGAGGTGTCCTATAATACAACATCGACCTCCACCTTGATGGATGGTTTTCAGCTGTGTCGCCATTGCGACTTTTGTTTGCCCCAAATGGCAATGCATCATACTCCATTCCATATTTACTTCTCTGAGTTCCTTAGTAAGCTCTGAATTGCAAGAAAAGTAGGGACCAAGTTTAGCTTACTGATTTATGATCAATGCCTAATACCCAGTTTGTATTCAAGGAATGTATGTTAATTAAACAAATCCATGGATTATATTTTAGCTAGCTCAGGGACCCAAGTTTGAGTCCCAGTACCTTCAGATGGGTCTAAATTCCTGGCCCCCTGACCTAGTGGGAAATTTTGGGGTTTTTTTTTAAGTCTATTGTATAGATCTATTTATCTTTGGATAACATTTTCCCTAAGGTGCCCTAGTGGTGCTATTGGGTAAGAGTTAGACTGCTTACCATAAATCTGTGGTTCAAAACCACCAGCTACCACTGGAGAAAAATGAGGGCACGCTCTGCCTCCCATAAAGATTCACAGACTTAGAAACCCTCTGTAGGGTCACCAAGTTGCAATCAAGTCTATGACAGTCGATCTTATAGAACAATGCCCTTGCAGTGAAAACCTTCAAATTACTTATTCTCATCTACAATGAGAGCTATTTTCATTGTGATGTTATGTGACATACTTTCCTCAGCATATTCACAGCATTAGGGGCATTTACATCTGTGAGAAACTTAATTCTAGAGAATGAAAATCAGAAAAGGTGTGGTGTTATATTACCAATAATCTGGATGAGTTCATAAGGCAGATGATCTTAGAACATTTGACCAAAGAACCAGATAAATGCATATTAATTCTTCAGCTGTAAAATAAAATCTGAAGATAACAAGGGATCTCCACTTTGACAAAGGTTTCAATTCGTGGATTCCTCCTTGTCTTGTTATATTTGCTCCCACTTTGAAAGAATTGAACCAACCCTGTTTTCCAAATCTAAACTCATTGCTATTGAGGCAATTCTGACTCCTAGCTACCACAAAAGAAATTCTTTATCACAGTCATTTTCCCTCGCTTCTTGTGTAGCTTTTGAGTCACTGAACCTTTTCTTGCACTCAAACCCGCCATCACTCAGATGGCCTCAGCTTTCTCCAGAAGATCAGATGGAAGGTTTGAATCACCGGCCTTGCCACTGCACAGCACCACCTTCCTAGCACTAAACAAAACCCCAAACCACACTCGTTGCCATGCAGCCAATTCCCACTCATAGCGGCCCTATAGGACAGGGTTGAACTGCCCCTGTGGGTTTCCGAGACTTTAAATCTTTGCAGAAACAGGGAGGCTCCTCTTTCTCCTGTAGCTCAACATGTAACCCACTACACTACTAGGGGTCCTGTTTGCACTAAAGTAAAGCTAAATAAGAACCTTATATTACTGTGTCAATTTACCTACAAATTCAACTTGAAGGCGCACTGCACTGATCCAGAACCCCAAGACAAGCGTGTAGTTAAAAGATCAGATGTTAAATTGCTTATCTATTTGACTCCTACAACCTTCCTAGCTTAAAGCAGCATATATTTATTTTATTGTCTCACAGTATCGTGCACTTTCTGTAGATGAGCAGCACGCTACGGGTTGCAAGCAAGGTGGCAGTTAGGGTAGGCCTTCACCTGAAGCAAAACTGGAGATTTTTCTGCTTTCTTTACCGATAGTTTTTTTTTTTTTTTTTTGTATCACTACCCTCTGGTGAGAGTAGGAGGCCCAGCCTTGCTCCTGGAAAGCTGCTGCTGGATTTGAACCGCCAAGCCAGTGGGCCGCAGTCCCGCACTCAACCACTACCCCACCGGGGCTCAGCCCAAGGGCAGCTTATTTTATCAAAGCCATTAAAGAGAGAATATGTGACATTGACTGCTAAGACAGAAGTTCTGATTTTTGACATAATCATCTTGCCACCTTACTATATTATTTTGTTTAGGATTGTTTTAAAAAAAAATTCCAGTTTTATTCCTTTAAACAACGGTAGGGCACACAGGTTTAAATACTTCCTCACTTGTACAGACTGAGGCTTTCTTAGGATGTGACTTGCCCAAGCACCAAATCAATGAAAGCTGGAGTTGAGGCACTGCTAATCTATAGAGTCTAATTATACCCTGCTACTCATTTCTTCTTTTAAAAGAACCCCCAATTTTAGGTAGAAATCTGACTGCCCAGTTAAGGACTCCATGCCAAAGCATGTGTGCGTGTGTGTTGTGTCTGTGTGTAATGTAGTTCTTGCCAGTGAGATAGATACACATGGGTATTTTATATGGACTTAATTCCATTCCTCCCCTCATCCCTGGCCTAGAATTCAGCCTAAAATAATGAGCTAGTTGCCATAAGGACAAGTCCTAGAGAGAGCTGGAGAATGACCATCAACAAATACATTTTTATAAGAAACCTGGGTTGCTAATGACCGCATGCCCTAGAGACACGTCTCTACGCTAAACCACTATTCCCAATGGCTTGATGATGACAGACAAGTAGTCATTTGTCTGGTTTGAGCCATTGTGCTGTGGGGCTTCTTCATTATAGCACCTTATTATTCATAAGAACCCAAGTGCTAGGACTGCCAGTTGACTTCTTCATGGCTCGCTCTGATGAAAAGAGCTTCAAAAGGTTTGTGTAAAAAATAGGATTAAAGGATTATAGCCTTTTTCACAACATTTTAGAAGCATTCATATAATAAGTTTTTGTATATATGTAGACATATTTAAAAAAAAACCCAAAATTTTTCTCCAAAACTTACATATTTAATTTTTTACAAAGCAACTTTTATCACCTTCAAAGCACTCTCCATTGCACTTTACATATTGGTCAAATCTGCAATTTCATTCACGGAAACATTTTTCAAACTCATCTGTTTAGATGGCTGACAGCACCTTCCTCGGTTTTCCCCCACCTGTTCTTTATGTCAAATTACCGTCTTTTATGTCCTCTGCACTTAAGGGAGCAAAAAGAAATTGCACAGAGCAAGGTCAGGTGTGTGAGGCAAGAGAGGCATGCAGTTTTTTTGCCAAAAACTGGTGCACTGAGATAGCTGCATGAGCACGCACATTGTCATGGTGGCAAAACCAGTCCTCCATCCACCACAAGTCAGGCTCTTACTGTTATGCACTATTTCAGAACCTCTAAATAGAAATCTTGGTTGGCAGTCTGACCTGTTGGAACAAACTCCAAATGCAGTACAGACTGACATTTTCGTCTGTTTGGGAACTTGAAGGACCTCCAGAATGAGGTTGTCATCAAGCAACATTTCACCTTTTTTGAAAGGAGAAATCCACTAGTACATTTGAATTTTTCCCATAGCACTGCCCTTGTAAGCTGTGTTCAACATCACAACAGTTTTTGCAGCATTTTTCCCAAGCAGGAAACAAAATTTGGCAGCCTCACACTGTTTTCTTACTTTGGGAATCACACACACACACACACACACACACACATACACAAAAACGAGGTTTGAGCAAAACTTTTATGAAAAAAATTCCCTGTGACCAGAGAGAACCTTCCCAGACGATGACAGAGCACTAGCTCAGAGCGAGTTGCTTGATGCCGGCCTAGTGGGGGAAAATGCATACTATACAAGCTTCGCCCAGTAGAGCTTTGTCCTGATTTTTTTTAAGGGAGTACTCCCTAATGAATGAAGGCTTAAAATTATTAAAGGGAACTTTAATGTTATACCTTGGCCTTCTATTTGAAGCGGCTAATCATTCTGCAGGCCAAAGAGGAGGCTTTCTACTCTCATAAAGACTTAGTAGATGGGGATGAGTGTTAACTTTTGAGTAATGAATGATAGTTACCCCCAAAAGAGAGAAAAGTAATCAAGGAAGAGGTGAAGTATTAAGAGACTTAATTATTTAACCAGAAACAGATTGCTATTTTTTTAATCAGAGAGCTAGGAAATTTTAAGAAATTAAGGCTGTGATGGGACTTTTGTATTTTAGTAGTTTATTTAGAAGCTAAAGTTGGAGATACCTCAGAAAAATAAACCAATGTGAAAAACAAGAGAAGGAAAAAGAACAAAGAACGCTAATAAAAATCTTACAAAGCTGGCTGAGCCCCGGTGGCATAAGTGGTTGAGTGCGGGACTGCGGCCCGCGGGCTTGACGGTTCAAATCCAGCGGCAGCTCTTAGGAGCAGCACTAAGTAGTGCCCACGACCACCAGAGGCAGTGATGCCCACAAAACAAAACAAACAAACAAACAAAAAAATCTTATAGAGCCAGTGTGTGCCAATAAAACAGTTCAGGAAGGGGGTTGTATAAAAAACTGGTCAGGAAAAATAATCCTACAGAGTCAAAATGGAAGAAATTAGGGGGGAAGTAAGTTCTTAATTCCCTCTACAGTTTAACATCTCTGAAACTGGAATGTTTATTATTCTAATTGATGGTGTGACATTGTAATCCATAGCAGTTTTCTTTTCATGACAATAAAGTGATAATTATTATCTTTGATTAAATACCATAATATAAATTTTTCCCCAAATGAGGACCAGACAGTTCCAGATTAAAGCAGTTTACTGGAACTCTATTAATAAACAACAAACCACTCTTTCTTAAAATGTAATATGAAAACACAGAAAGAAAGAAGATCCTAAAAGCTTTTATTTAAAAGATTTAAAAGTAAATTTATGAAGGATTAGACATAGAGACATCACATTTCTCAACATTAGAAATTAGAAGACAAGTTAGCAGTGCTTTTAATGTGCTTAGAGGAGAGATTTTCAATCAAGATAATTTTAGGCATAGCTTTTTATACGAAGTTGCTGGAAAATGAGCTCCACCCACACTAGAGGGTTGTTAAGGAAAAGAAACATGGGATTCATTAAACAAAATACCTTTCCCTACAAGCATGATGAGGAAAGTTTTGTTCCAAGATGATGAATAAAGAGAAGGATCAGGAGATTGCTGTTATTTCACATAAAATACGTAGAACATAAAAGTCAAAGAAATGGGGAGGTGTTGCAGTTTGAGATATTGATCAATTTATAGTTATCCACACCAAAATATAATTGACAGTCATCATCTCCCTCCTTCAGGAAGGTATGCACACAAGTTGATATTTTAATGTGATTCCTTTTATTGTGTGCAGATAACATGTCATAATGAATTTTACAAGTTATAATTCCCCCATCTTTTGTTAGTTTCTAATAAGCACTGTACATGTTATATACTGAAATATATGGTTGCTAAATCTTACACCGGTTAACTTACTCCAGCTCGTACCTTTTGTTCTTCCTCCCTAACTGGAGAATCTGCCATATTTTTATCCTTTCTTCCAGTGAGGGAAGAGTGAAAGCCTGTCCCCCTTAGCAAAAAACACCTCAAGCCAAATAGTGCCCCAACACCAGGATGTTAACATTCTTTCTCTGTTGGCCAGAGAACTCCATGCTCTGGTAAAAACCATTCTAAAGAATTAGCAGTCTTGACTTTTGAGGTCTCTTTAGTCATCTAAAAATCATTTACACCATTTTCTGGTGAGTGGAGAAATAATTCTCTTAACAGCATTTGCAGTTTCAGGCAAAGATTCTTTTGAGAAATGAGACAAGCAACTATCTAGCATAATAAATGTTCTTTTCCTTTCCACTCCTTTCCAGGGCCTCATCTAGCTTTTCCAGATTATTTACTAGAGAGAAAGTTTGCCCCTTGGAAAGCAAGAATCTGAGGGCAGTGATGCCCTCCCCCCCCAAAAAAAAAAGAAAGCAAGAATCATGCCCAGTAATTTTGCAGTTGATAACCACCTGACTAATGGCAGGCACACACATGGGAAATGACCTTATATTTAAATTTCCTGCATTCATTAATTAGGCATAAGTCCATAGTCCTTTTTTTTTGACCATGAGTCCAGCACACACTTGCACACTCCTTACAAGGGATCACATACTGGGAAAACTCCGTGGAAGCCACATCTGACCTCCTTTGGCTACAAAAGGGAGAAGAATCTATCCCCACACCAGCCTATGGCCAGTTGCCACAAGGCTGAGGTCAGACTTGTCTCCATCCTCCATATTTTTTACCTATTTGGACCCTATCCATTCTCCCCACAACATACTCCTTTTCTGCGAGGTCTGATCATCTGTTGCGATGGCCACTCAGAACTCATAGCCAAAATTCATAATTACAAACTTGATTAGGGAAGTTCGCAGGTTACCACGAGCCAGGATACAGTCTTTTCCACAGCAGTGCCTTGACTCAACTCCCAGCCAGGTCTCTCATGCTCAGCCCCAGGAAGCTTGCCTGCCATTTCTGCCTCAGTCTCATGGTCATCAAGCTGCTCCTCTGCTCTGTCTCATGCTGTCTAGGGATGATATGACTTCTGCCTCAATGGTCCTGGGAATTCTCGCTGTGTTCCCGCACCTGAGATGGCTAATTCTTAAAATCGGAGGTTTTCCCTGAAACTAACCGATCCCTTCTATTAGTGCTTCACACATCCTATTTGCAAAGTCCAACCCAGTCCTTTAGTAGGAACTACAGAGACTTGCATAGAAGGACCATATTAAGAGATTACACTTCACCGCAAGCACCAAGCACAGAATGCAGAAAGAGGCACCATAAGAGAATAGAGTAGACCTTGAAGACCAGGAGAATGCAATAGAGTGCTCACTGACAATGCTCATTTCCCTCAATGCATTACCACCACTCACTGACTGTCTGCAGTAGTATTTATTGTTCTAGCTCTCATTGCCTGAGAGTGTATTTAGTCCTTAGAGCATGAGAAAAAGCAAACCAGCAGGTACCACTTACTATCGAGGACGTTAGGACATTATGTGATTTGGACATTGTGTGGACACCAGATTAAAACTTTTATGAGCATCCACTTCCAGGTTAGAATTGGTGATAGAGGTCAGCTGGCAGGAGCTGTGTGAGAGAGTTCTTGGCAAGCCTTCTGCCAGACCAGCAGTACTCTACTCTGTTGACCCCACTCTGCCACATGCCTAGTTAACTAGCAGAGAGCCCAGTAAGTGTGAAGAAGGAAATAACGCTTCTTCTCTGCAGTAGTCTCTTCATCACAATACCCATTCTCTCAGGTTGAGTGATCACATCCATATTTGGAAAGGAAACAGACTGATTTCAAGTTAGCCTCAAGTGTGAATGAATGACTTGAGTCAACTGGAAATACTGGCATACTTACGTAAAGGGCTTTCAAACTTTAACCTTTATAGGCAAGTATTTCTAAACAAAAACAACTGGCTGAGCAGAAAAAAGACACGTGTGCACAGTGAAGAGGACTGAAATCACATACACTCAGACTCAGACCTGGGACGATGGTGCTGTTATCCCCACCAGGCTGGCCCACAGGAGATACTGAAAGAGGAACTTAGCAGCATTTCCCGGTGAGATCAGCCCCAAACCAAACTCAGTGGCATGAAGTCGCTATAGGACAGTGTAGAACTGCCCCCTGTGGGTTACCAAGGCTGTAAATCATTATAAGAGCAGAAAACCTGGTCTTTGTCCCTCTGACTGTGTGGTGAGTTCCAACTGCTGACCTTGGTTGTCAACAGCCAAACTTGAAACCCACTACACCACAAGGTCTCCTTTGAGCTCAGAGAGTATCTTAGATTCATCCCCCTTCAGCACTCTAGGAAGTCAGTACAGTTGGTTCAAGCAGTTCCTGACAATTCTTGCCCGTCTCTGATTTGAAACTTTACTACCACAGCACTTCCTTCATTCTTGTGCTAGAGGTGGCATTGCTTACTGATAGATGGGTGCAAGAGAATAGTTCTGCGCTTAAATGGAAATCCACAGATAGTAAACCTTACAGTGTCTGAAAAATGGAATTGTTCAGTCTAAAGAATTGTATCCAAAGAAACAACTAAGAGTGTTTCTGTTCGTTTATTTCTCCCCTGGTGTTGAGCTATCTGCATAAGCAGTCATGGAGGTATGGGTCCTTGAGTTTGGCTAGGCTTGGAGTTTTTTACCAGATTGGTGTCATGTATGATATAAGGGGACTCTACTCTGGCCCCTCTACTGGCCCTTCTTCCTCTGAGACTATAAAAGAAGATCTAGCATCTCCTAATTCTGACCCAGTTCAGTAACCTGACATATATGTGCCCCCTCCTTGCTCACATAGAATTGCTTGAATATCTTTCTCACCACAGCCACTACCACAATCTCCACTTTTTAACTCTGAATGTGGCCAGGTTAACTGCACCCTAAACCTGATTTTTCACCTGTAAAGTAGTGAGGTATAAACTTATTACCTGACCTCATTGTAGTGAAAATTAAGATGACTTATATGCAAGACACCTTCCACAGGTTCAGCGAAAAATCTTTCTTTGAGTTTTACTTTTTTTTCACAAACTTAGTAAGCTCTCATGGTTAGCTAACAGAGGGCCTAGAAAATAATAGTATCTTAATAAATGATGTTACGGTTGTACTTTCAAGAAAACTTTTATTAATAAAAGAATTCAAAGAAAGTACTCAGGAGACTCCCTGAAAGAATCTAGAAAAAGAACTACAAAGCAAACCTATAAAAAGCAAGAGGAAGGAATTAAATAGAAACTCCAAAATCAGTGAATTAGAAAACAGGAAAAAAACAAAAGCAAACGCACAACATTAGATAGCAAAACAGGATGTAACCACAGATAGGAAGGAGATTGAAACCTCATAGCAACTGAAATATTTACAGATGAAATGATAACAACGTCTGGGATTCACTTCAAAATAATTACAGGAGTAAAGGGAAATGGGCCGTGAGTTGATAATCACTAATGTGAAGTGAATAGGGTGCATTTTAGATTCATCTTTATTTACATGTCTGAAGTTAATCCCCAGTTAATTAAAACATAATAGACTGCTAAATGCAATGGTTTACTAATACAAAGATGCTGAAGTAGATGTTTTTCTTGGAGAATCTAAATGATAACACAAACTTAGGAAGAGATGGAAATACCAAGACTTCTGCAAGAATTTATTATATAATTACCATATATACTCGAGTATAAGTCGTCCCAAATACTCACCAAGGCACCTAACCTTTTTTTGGCACCTAATTTTTTTTAACCACAAAAACGGCATTAAAAATGTGCTGGAAAATTTTGGTTTATGCTTGAGTATATACGGTAGCTCCACTACCACTCCCAACTACAGTGGCAAGCCCCAGTGGTTTTCATTGTCAAAATCTTTGAAGTTTTGAAGGAAAACTTCGTGTGGTTTTAAAATTGTCCTGAAGCATAGCAAAAACCTGCATTACCTTCAGCTTGTTTTGTCAATGCAGAAAAACAATGTGCTAATTTAAGAACATAGATGTAAAGTTTTAAGTAAAATGCTTAAATAGCAAATGCAGAAGCTTAAGTCAACATTAGTAAATCTGCTGCTGTGTAAGTGTAAAGGAGAATATCTAACTGGCCATATTAATAGATAACGAAAAGATATTTTATAAACTTCATGCTTTCCTGAGTTTTGATAACTTTTACTGAAGAGAAAATACTTTACATCTAAAATCTATCTGAATGATTCCATGTTGGAGTCTAGTCCCAAATCAGGATTAGGTAAATTTATAAGTGCTTTCTTTATGCCAAAACTAGTAATCAGTGCATTATATGCATTATAGATGCATCATTTCAAATAAGTTTGATATTCAGAATGACCCTTTGAATTAGATGTAGCAGCTAGCTGGCAGAACTGAGACACAAACCACATGTTTTTAACTACTTTATTCAAAACAAACTCAGGAGGAAACTTGACAAATACATGTCAAAATAAACTATAATCTAAATAGTAAAATCTTGACAAAGTTATGGCAACTGGATGTTTGGGGACATTTTTAGCACATACCAAAAAATTTAAAGATAATGGAATTGTTCAAAGATCTTTAAAAACCCCACATAAAATCTTAGCTTAGGGAAAATCTTTATAAACATGACTATAAAGGAAGAAGCTCATTTGATTGCATACAAATTTACAACTTTTGGGGTCACCAATGGAAAAACAGGGTCAAGATTATACCCTGTCTGACCCAACCACCCCATGGCAAAAAACTAAAGGTGTGCTCAGAGCACAGAGTTACAGATGGAGTGCCAGAGATATGCTTTGGGACCAGGGTGTGGCACCCCATCCGACTCAACCAGGGGACATTCCTGGGGGTCGACGAACAGACCTTGAACTATTTACAGGTTTTTATATTGTTATTATTCTTACACTTTTACATGGATTTATTTTGGTTTTGTTTTTGTTGAAATTATCGTTCTATTTTCTATGGTTGCTTCATTTTAGGAGACCTATTTTTGAACATATTGTTTTCTCTGCAGGTCTATCTAGATAAAATAGGCTGGATGAACAGTTGGAAGTGAAAATGATGGGACTGATGGTTCTGGGGGGACATGGGAGATGGGGATGAGGGGGAAAGGAGGTGGTGTTGACTGACCCAGGGATAAGGGAACAAGTGATTCAAAATCAGTGGCAAAGTGGGTGGGTGATGTCCGATAGGGATTGATCAAGAGAATTGCAACAGAGAGAAAATACTGAAACTCAAATGGAGGTTAAGCATGATAATGGGACAAGAGGAAGTATAAAGAAATAGAGGAAAGAACTGGGGAGTAAAGGGTATCCATAGAGGTTTAAATACAGGCATGTACATAGGTGCATATATTTATACATGACGGGGAAATAGATCAATGTGCATATACTTATAGAGTTAGTATTAGGACAGCAGATGGGCATTGGACCCCCACTCTAGTTCATCAGTGCAGGAGCATTTTGTTCTTTAAATTCACATTCCATGATGCACACCCTCCCAACACTATCATTGAAAACAAATGTGTGCAAATGTGGTGAAGAAAGTTGATGTTGCCTGGCTATCAAATGATAGAGTGTCTAGGGTCTTAAAGGCTTGAAAGTAAACAAGTGGCCATCCAGCTCAGAAGCAACAAAGTCCACATGGAAGAAACACACCAGCCTGTGTGACCACGAAGTGTTAAAGAGATCAATTATCAGGTTTCAAGAACTAATCATAACATTATATGCTCACTTTCCTGATATGATCGCTGATGATAAATATGTGCATAAGCAAATGTGGGGAAGAAAGCTGATGGTGCCCAGCTATTAAATGATAATAGCATCAGGGATCTTAAAGGCTTGAAAGTAAGCAAAAAAGCCCACATGGAAGAAACACACCACCCTGTGCGATCACGAGATGTCAAAGGGATCCGGTATCAGGCATCAAAGAACTAAAAATTATACCATTACAAATGATGGGGAGTACAGACTGGGGGCCCATAGTCCATCAATAAGTGAAGCAGCATTCTCATAGAGGAGTTGCAGCGAGATAGCCAGTCAAGGTACAGAGAAGTAAAAATGAAATATGCAACTTTCATCTAGTTTTCAAATGCTTCCTCCAACCCACTATCATGGTCCCAGTTCTACCAGATAAATCCAGCTAGCTTAGGGGATGTAAACTGGATTCGGAAACATGGGGAATTTAAGATAGGGAACTTAAACATGGGGAATTTATGATCCCTCAGGGCTAGTGGTGGGAGGGTGGAGGGATGGTGGAATAGAAAGGTGGAACTGATATCAGGGATCTACATATAACCTCTCTGGGGTATGGACTACAGGGAAGTGACTGAAGGGACACATTGGACAGTGTTCGTTATTAAAAAGTAATAACAATTTGTAAATTACTAAGGAAGAGTTCATGGGGGGGAGGGAAGGGAAATATAGGGAGCTGGTACTAGGGACCTAAGTGGAGGGAGGATATTTTGAGAGCGATGATGGCAACAAGTGTGCAAATGTGGCCTACATACAATTGATGCATGTGTGGATCATGATGGGAGTTGTATGAGCCCCCAATAAAATGATTTATTAAAGAAAAGAAATGGGGAGCTGATATCGGACTTAAGTGGGAAGAGAATGCTTTGAAAATGATGATGGCGGCATATGTGCAAATGTGCTTGATATGCCAAATGAATGTATAGATTGTGATAAGATGTAAGAGCCCTCAATAAAAGTTCTTAAGAAAAAAAGTTACAACTTTATCTATAGCAAAAATGAAAGCAGAGTTGAAAGCTGATAAACTCGAAAGAAGTATTCACATTCACAAAGATCAACGTTCTATCCTCAATCTCAATACACTGAAAAAGCCAATGGAACGTGGTCAAAAGCACAAGCCATTTACAAATAAAAGGCTAACAGCCACTGAAAAGCCTCATATCAAAACCTGTTGCTGTGGAGTCAATTCAGACTCCTATCCTCACTAGAGGACAGAGTCAAATTGCTCCATAGGGTGTAGTAGTGATGCTCAACCTTTCTAATGCCGCAACCCTTTAATATACTTCCTCATGTTGTGGTGACACCCCACCCCAAATCATCACGGTATTTTTGTTGCTACTTAACTCACATATTGCTACTGTTATGAATTGGGCGACCCCTGTGAAAGGGTCATTCAGCCCCTAAAGGGCTCACGACTCACATGTTGAGAACCACTGGTGTAGAGGCTTTGTAATCTCTATGAACAAACTGCCTTCTTTGTCTCACTGAGCAACTGGTGGGTTTGAGCCAACAATATTCTGATTTAGCAGCCCAATGTTTAACTCAGTGTGCCAGCAAGGCCCTTCATGTCTGGTGATAAAAAGCAGTTGTTGGGCTGAGCCCCGGTGGCACAGTGGTTGAGTACGAGACTGTGGTCCACAGGCTTGGCGGTTCAAATCCAGCAGCAGCTCTCCAGGAGCAAGGCTGGGTAGCTCCCATGACCACCAGAGGGCAGTGATTCCCCCCCCCCAAAAAAAAGCAGTTATTGATGATCTGGAGTGGGGATTTACCAGGACAGGGCAGATGGGAACCCTTGGGATGTCATAATATTCAATATTATGCTTATGCTAACGGTTATTTTGGGTGTTTGTATTTGTTAAAACAGCCAACTTTTACAATATGGATATTGAATATGTATTCAAAGTAAGCTTCAATAGAGTTGATTTTTTAAGTCAATGCTATTTTTGAAAATTAGTTAACATGTAAAAGTCAAAATCCAATTTTTGACAGATAATTTTGTTTGAAGTCTTTCTGTGTGATATGCCATATTAATCTTACTATTGGAGATGTGGTGTTTAACAAAGCAGACCAGGCCTCCTGCCCTCTCTGTACTTTCTTTCAAATGTAAGGAAACAGTTGACAAGTCAAGAAGTAAATGAATAAAAATCAAAAAGAGTAAATGAAAATCCTAGATCATGAGCATTAATGATAAAAAAAAGAGTAGGTAGAGGAGCTGTCTCTGAAGCAATGCAGTGGTAATTGAGATTTAAATTAAACCAAGGACCTTTGGAAAGCTGTTGAGGAGCTGGGATAAACAGGACCACGAGAAGTTTGGGATTTTGTTATGTGTTGGGAAGTCACAAAAGAATTTGAGGCAAAGGCATAACTTGATCTGATTCTGTTTTAAGAACATTGTGGCTGCTGTATAGAGAATGGCTTGCAAGGACACAAATTTGGAAGCAATTAGACAAGTTGTCTGGCAAATTAGTTTCCTAGGGTTGTCCTACCAAATTACCACAAAGTGGGTGGCTTTTAACAGCAGCAATTCACTCAGTTCTGGACACTAGTATTCCAAATTCAAGATTGTCAGCAGGCCCAGAGAAGTTGCTTTCTTAATAGAAGCATACCTCCAATCTCTGCCTTCAGTCTTCTCATGGTCATCTTTCCTGGGTCTTTGTATCATATATATATATACCAGTTAATACTGTATTTGGTCCCACCCTCTACCAGTATGATGTCATGTAACAAATTACATCTGCAAAAGCTTTATTTTCAAATAGAGCCTCAGGGAATAAGGACATCACCATATCTTTTGGAGAGACACAGTTCAACTCACAGGAATTGGCAATCAAGGATGATGTGTTTTATTTTTCTAAATGATGGGCTGAAGAGATTTAAAAAATGTTTCCATCCCACTCGATATATAATCCAAACCTAAACTTCATGAAGTGTGAGGCCCTTTCTACTGAACATGGCTCCTATCTGCCTCGACCTCCTTTCTCTTTCTTTGATGTTCACCACTTTTTGCCACCCTGGTCTTCCTTTTGTGTCTTGAATTCATTATGCTAATCATAACTGCTGATCACCGCTCTACACATAGCCACTATGCTACCAGGGTTCCTTTGTCGACCTGCTTACACGGTAGAAAACGGCAAAAGAGAGTTAGCAAAGGTTTTTTTTGTTTGTTTGTTTGTGGGGATTTTTTTTGGCATCACTGTTCTACGGTGGTGGGAGTAGGAGGCCCAGCCCCACTGCTGGAATTGAACCTCCGTCCCAGTGGGCCGCAGTCCCACGCACAACCACTACGCCACCGGGGCTCAGCCAGCAAAGGGTTTTTAAGGGACTGATAGATCAATGACACCTGAATAAAAACTCAGTATGGAGTTGTAAGGGATCATAAGGTATTTCAATTGAGTTGTTTTGTAGTGCCTTTTGATAATATTTTTCTAATTTAATCTACATCACTATTTTCCTTTATGGCATTTGTATTTTGTGTATTATTTAGTAAGACTTTATTTAAATAGCCACCAATATTATATATGCAGAGTTTCTCTTTTGAGTTCTTTAATCTCCCAGGAATTTATGAATGTGTGCTATGTGATAGACATCTGCTTTTGTTTCTTTTATTCCCAAATATATAACTGATTGCTCTAACACCCCCTTCTGATGTGTAAAGTGCTACAGTTATGCTATTTGTTTATACAGTCCCCCTACGTCTCTCCTCCCCCCCGATTTTCTTTTATACAGCAGCACTAAAATGTTTTAAGACTTTTCAACTCAAGTAGTAGACATTTCAGATTTTGATACCTGAAATACTCTTTTTATAAAAACTGCCTAGATAGCACTTAAGCTTAACGAAAACTGAAGCCTTTGTCTTCTAACTGAAAAATTGGACATTTGAATCCACCCATGAGACAGATTTGATTCATTGGCAATGCTTTTATTTTATAAAGTGGTTTTAATGTTAAAAAGTATAACAAAACAAAATGTGAATTATTACTGTGAACATCAGTGGGCATTAAAGTCAATATAGATTAATCTTTCATGTTTATAAAAGCCTAATTGTTTGTTCCAGCTCAGAAACATTACTTTATTAACATTGATGAATACTCTTTGCCAGATACAGACCTATTTTGTTTTGTGCTCCGTAACCTGTTGTGCAGTAAACATGATGTTTGCTCTTTCTGACTTGATTTTTCTTTCATTTTTTATTGGGGGCTCATACAACTCATAGCACAATCAATACAAACATCAATTGCATGCAGACCACATTTGCACATGTGTTGCCATCATCATGCTCAAAACATCCTCCTTCTACTTAGGCCTCTGGTATCAACTACCCATATTTTCCCTCCCTACCCCTTAGCCCTCCCCCATGCACCCCTAATAATTTACAAATTGTTATTGTCATATCATGCACTGTCCCATGTGTCCCTTCACCCACTTCCCTGTTGTTCATACCCTCTGACATGACTTTTAAGAGCTACCATTTTTTCAGACTGAAATGTTGGATGGTTGTCTTGATTGTCCTAGACTGCTTACTGCCCTGTGGAGCATTGTGGAGCGCCTTTTGGAAATGGGCGAACTTGATGGAAAGCTTCCTAAGTCCTTTTCCTACATGTTTAGTCATGTAAACTGCACAATTTACCAGGCAGAATTCAAAGTCTTATCTTGGATATCTGAATGCCAGGTGATTTCTATGTGTTCTATTCCATGGGATAATTATTTAATACCCATTAAACTTCCATGTATCAGAGAACCTGGCTATGAAAATTCAATATAGAAGAGTATTCCAGGTCTTCCATATAGATAGTACTCTAGCTTGCAATGGGAATCTTAATATTTTCTCAATAAACAAGTGTCACATGATCAGTGCCACTCTAAATGGCTCCATTCCCAAATATGGGCCTTCTTAGCCAGAGAAACTGACTGATATCTCTCGCTCTCTCGCGCTCTCGCTCTCTCTCTCTCTCTCTCTCTCTCTCTCTCTGAAGGTTTAGAAACCTTAGTCTAATTTTATCAAATTCTTTTTTTTTGGGGGGGGGGGGCATCATTGCTCTCCGGCAGTGAGAGTAGGAGGCCCAGCCCCACTGCTGGAATTGAACCTCCGTCCCAGTGGGCCGCAGTCCCGCGCACAACCACTACGCCACCGGGGCTCAGCCCAATTTTGTCAAATTCTTATAGGCTAAGTAAAATGCTAACATTTGAGGTCTTTGTTGTTTGGTTTTGTTGAGTGCCACTGTTATGGTGATCATTTTCTGAATACTGGCATACTTTTTAAAAGACTGCTGAAAAATCTCAGCAAGCAGAGTACATAATGGAATGAGGGAATTTGTATGGTAGGTAGCTTGGCTTCAATGTTTTTCTCACTAGTAACCAGGACTTCAGATGGGTTTATTTTAGCTAATCCTCGGCTAGGGAATGACAGTGAAAGAGGCCTGAACTTTAAAGAAATCAGGTGAATTAATTACATAGCTAAGGAGCTCTGATGCTGTCACTTCAGTGCTGGACAGCTAACAGCGTGGTTGGTAGTTGATACCCACCAGCCATTTCCAGGAGAATCATGAGCTGTCTCGTCCATAAAAGATTTAGTCTTAGAATTTAAGAGTTCCTATGATTTGGATTCTACTCAATGACCATAGTTGATTAGTTGGTTGGATGGAGTAATAATTAGAATACAGAAAGATACAGTGGTATCCCTGCAAGAAATACTTAATACGGACTTGAGCCCCAGTGGCGTAGTGGTTGAGTGCGGGTCTGCGGTGGTAAAATCCAGCAACAGCTCTCCAGGAGCAAGACTGGGCTTCCCACTCCCACCAGAGGGCAGTGATTACCACCCCCCCCCAATAAAAGAAATACTTAATCTCCCTCTTACAGAGCAACCAGATGTCTTGTCAGCAGATTGGTAAACAGTCATGCCACATTGGATGTGTCTAATTTGCTGCGTTAGCCAATAATCTAGTCTCTTGCTCCAGTTAGCTGAAAGGGGTTCATGAAGACTCTTCCAAGTAGCTCATGCTAGACCTTCCACCTGTAATTTGTTCAGTTCTGGTTATTTATGTTCCTATAAAGCTCACATTGTAGAATGTGGTTCTCTTTGGTTCTCTGCTTCACTGGCTGTGACAGAACCAGTTGGAACTGGTTTCAAGTCCTGCTACTAATAACCCCGGGACTAGACTCTTTTGTGTATGTCTTTTAAGCCCTTTCCCGTGTTTTACAGTTGGTGAATATAAACACCGAATTCACTGCTGTGGATTCTAACCCAGCCACCCTACACATTTCAAAAGTCCCAATTCAAGGCTGACTCGTGGCGGCCCCCTGGGGGTCTGCTCTCACCAGAGCTGCTGGTGCTGGTGCTTGTGAACTGCTGTGCATGCACAACACAACCAACACTCACCTGGGGCTCCCCCGCCACCTTCCCCCCAATGGACTTTGGTTTCCTTCCATTTAAGACCCAGAAGCCTTTGTCTGTACATCAAAATAAAGAGCTTTCTTACATGTGGTCTTCATTTTCTGTCCATAGTTATGAGACTTCCTTCTTGTCGGGAAACACCCATGCCATGTCTATATATAACCTTAACATAGTCTTGAATATCCTCTGGAGTATGTATAACCATTTCAAAGGGCAGTATTCCCCATCAGCGACTTTCAGTATTTTAATCGTGGGACCTAGTTTCAGTTGCTTTAAAGGGTCAAGTGAAGAAATCGTGACACATTTCACAGAATTCTAAACTAAAGCATTTGTTCTACCAGTCCTGCAAGTTGGCCTGGCGGGAGGAGCAAAGACCATTTCGACAGGATTTTGCTATCAGTAAATCTGTTTGGGTTTCCTGTTCTGGCCCCTAACTATCAGCTGCCTTCTTGCTCCTGCCTCTAGGTTTCTCCTTTCTTTTACCACAGGAAAACTGTCCAGCCTCTTTTTCTAGCAATTTCAGGACCCGCCTGACAGGAAATTTTCTAATTGCCGGAACAGCTGGTAGGAGAAAACTTCTCTGGGCTTGGCCTTCCCTTTCTAACTTAAGTTTTACGGTCAGAAACTGTTCAACATCATGGTTTCATAGCCATGTTTAAGTTTTTGTCTTTTCGGGTTCGCTCTATACGGGTAAGTTTGCTCAGCTTCTTTCAAGAATAAGATGTTTTAGTTGCAGATAAATACGACTGTGCTAGATTAATTAAACCATCCATTTTATTTGTTGCTCGAAGAACTTTGTCAAAATTCAAGCTTCATTTTTACAGGACTATGAGAGGGTAATATTTGCTGTTTCCACACGCTGTATCTTCTAAACTTAATTCTATGTGGGGCTTTCAGTGCTAGAGTAATTTTGTTCTTCATCGTGTTTGTAATTTTGTATAACTCCAGCGAATCTTGCTTATTAATACTATGCATGAGCAAGAGTCCAGACCTGGTTGCATTTTAGATTAGTACAATAGAAGCAGTATTTTCTTGGGTGGAATGTGTTATTTGAAATAGAAACTTAAAATCACATATTTCTTGAAAGAAATGGTTTCTGTGAGAGCTGTGGGTTGAATCGGTTCGACATTTTAAGTAACTTTAAACAAGAAGTTTTATCTGATACAGAGTAGGGAAGGTTTTTAGAGAATTCCTTTCAAAAGCTACATTATATTTATTCCAGAATCTGATAAAGTCACTTGATATTTTATTTTGCCATGGGAATTATGCTATCATGTTCTTTCAAGAGAATGTAATTTGCTGGTTGCTTCACATTGGGGGACGATGGGTTAGGGATGCTGTCCTTTTCAGATGTAGACATATAGGAAGTTGATGTGTGTAACACTCTCTTACAGAATTTGGTTAAATAGAAATGCCGACCATATGTACCGTTCCTTTAGCAAATCCTTGGTAAATCCAATGGATTAAATATGGTTCAATGAAAATCTAGAATAAGCTGAAATGTGCTTTCTCACTATAATACTTGGTTTCACTACTGGCCACAGACAATTTTTATAAGTCCTCACCTAAAAAAAGAAAGTTATCATATCTTTGTAAAATTAAAAGGGCAACTATGCTAATAGAATTTTAAGGTGTCTGTATAGGGAGTGCTCCTTAATTGCTTTAGAGAATTACTTTCAAGGTGTAAACAGAAGTTTGAGTATACAATTTCAATTGTAAAATGTCGGTTTTTGTTAAGTAGCCATGATTACACTTGCATGGTTTAAAGATTGCTGTTCGTTGGCTTTTATCAAGGAACATTGAAGTATTTTATTTCAAACTTTGGTAATATTTTCTGACATTCAAAACAATTTATAAAATATAAATGCTTCAAGAACACACTTCCTGACTCAAGGGAGTGGAGGGAAAAGGAAATTATGTATACAAGGCAAGGCATGATGCCAAGTGTTGAATCATTCTTTAAAATCAGTTAATATCACCCAGTTGGTTTTATACTGTTAAGTTATATATAATTCAAATAGGGAACATTGATCTCAGGTTCTCTTCTTTCAATTTTTTTTCACCCTTTAAGAATGAAAAATCATTGAGTAGATTTTAATTTTCCCCTTACAGAGTAACCCCCCAAAACTACTTAAAAACCTATTGTTGAGTCCTAGAAGTTTCTCTACGTGACTGAAGGAACATGAACAGACCCACTTGGCCACAAGCTTTGCTATTTTTCTTTGTCTCTAATACAGGTTTTACAGAATTTTTTAAATAGTTTGTTTTTAACTCAGTTGACTTTATCTTATCTGTTGCCAAGGCGGGAAAGTCATATCTTAGCAGGCTTTAAAATCTCAAATTCCCCCTTTAGGATTGTTTTTCATTTTTATTGCTAACCCCAGGTGCCCTTGTAACTTGGAGGTGCTAATGGCAAGGTCAAAGATGATTCTCCTGTAGTTTCTCCATGAGAGAAAGATGTGGCTGTGTGCTCTTGTAAAGATTTGAAGGTTAGAAAATCAAAGGGGACAGACAGTTCTGATCTGTCCCATGGGGTCTCTGTGCTTCCAAAACAACTCCATGGCAGCGATTCTGATCTTTGGTTTAAGGCACCTTCTTCCTAGCATGTAGGTGAACTGCTTTGTAACAAAGCACGGGTCCTAACAAATATGTAATAGGTCAAAACAGTTTTCATTAGGATCCAAATCAGCAGTTAAATACGAAAGTGTGAGAGCTCACCTGCATTTTAGTTACCTGTCTGCCCTCATTTTTCTACTTTCTCTCTGTTGCTCTCTGATCCTAATGTCGGTCTATCTGTATGCTTCCACTGGGCTACTCACTCTGTCTGGAATATTCTTCATCCAGATGACTAACCCTTAATTCCTTCAGGTCTTTGTTTCACATCTCACCTATATAAAGCCTACCTTGGTCTGTTGAATATATCAAATTTCTTTTAGACCTATCGTTTCTGTGGGGTTTTTTCTTTTAACCTAGTTCACAATTTTTCCCATAGTATTTACCACATCCCAAAACCATTTTGACCTCTCTCGCTGCCATTGATTGAATGCTGACTCACAGTGACCCTTGGTGGGTTTCCGGGACTGCAACTTTATGGGATTAAAACTCCCCACGTTGCTGCTGTGGCTTTGAACTGGTTATCGCAGTCCAAAGAGTAAGACAGAGATTCCAACCCACCCCGCTCCTTTTCACTATGTATTTCAGACCAACGATAGGTAGGTCTAGAATCTCTGGAAGCGTAGTGAGTTACGCACATGACTGCTCATTGAAAAGTGAGCAGTTCAAACCTTCCAGGCACTCCTGGGGAGAAAGAAGAGGCTTTCAACTCCTGTAAAGGTTTACAATGTCGAAAACCCTAAGGGCAGTTCTGCTGTGTCCTCTAGGGTCATTTTCAGTCATCGACTTGGTTTTTGTTTTATTGGAAATAAAATCTGAAATATATTCAATGAAGTAAATCAGTAAATGGATGAATTGAGTTCCCTTGCACAGTCTGAGGGTATTGAACACCGACTATGGGAGGCAAATGTCAAAGGGGATGGAAATGTCCAAGACTAGCACTGGGTTTTCCTGTAGGCCAGCTACCTGCCTCTGAGTTTTAACTACATTTGCATTACATTAACAACTTTTTCCTAAGCAAAAAAAAAACATAGACTTTATTAAAAAAAACTAGTGAGATAAAATTCATTATAACAGTTTTCTTGGGTACATGATCTTTTTGTTGTCATGCATTGACAAGTGTGCCGGTATTAATCCAATTATAATTGTGACAAGTAACACAAGTGTATGAAACTCAAAGAATAATTATTACTGTATGCATAATTGATTATTACTACACTTTATGGAGGGAATTTTTCTGCGGTCGTTCATAGTATACTTTTAAGCAAACATCGATTTACAAATGTCAAACTAGTTTTAAATTTCTGTGTGACACATTTATATGAGTAACAGGTGACTTAGTGACACTGATATGCTTGTCACGTGCTCAGGCCAGTCTCTTCTTCAGTTAGCAGTGCCCTCTGACACGTGACACCCCTCGCATCCATATTCCTGGATTACATGCCAAGGGAGAGGAGCCCAGCTGGCTTTCCTACCTGTCGTCCAAAGTTGACTCTTTTGCCCTAGAGAATTTCAGGTTTGTTTCTACAACATTCCTGGTTCCATGGCTTGTAGAGGCTGGTGACTTAAAAGATAATCAAAACTATGCCTGATTTATGAAACATAATCTGGGCACCAAGTTGTCAACCATGAATATTTTGCTGTGAGCGCGCACAAGATTGAAAAAGTGGCTGCAGTAAGGGCTCAAACATGGCGAAGTTGGAAAGAAGACTCAGGACTGGACAGTGTTGTTCTGTTGTCCATAGGCTTGCTATGCATTGGGATTGATTTGAAGGCACCTACCAGCATACTTGAAACAAAACTTGTGTTCAGGGCAAAATAGGGACTAGATTTGAAACTTGGGTCAATGTCAACCTCTCATCATCATGAATGTTTTCTGCACCCTCTGGGCCCCAATGTGGAAAAGGATTTTTTTTTAATTTCAGTTCATCATCAGAGGTTTGGTATGATTGCATTTACCGAAGAAGAAGTAGAGGAAGTACTAATTAGGAAAAAAGGGACACTGATCAAAACAGCACTTGTATTTTTAATCTTAAAATTGTATTTTAAAATACATACATAAAAAATAAATACATAAAAATTTTTTAAAGTAAAAATGAGTGGGAGGATGGAAGGATAGTCAAAGAAGTCTTCAAAGGAGAAAAAGATAGGTGGAAGGCAGAAAAGATTGTTTTAGAGAGAAGTCACATAATAGAAGAGTTGCAAAAATGGAAGCAAAAAAAATGACTGGATGGCAAGAAATTATCAAAGAAATGTTGGACTTCAGGTCTCATAATTACAAGGTTCACCAAGCAAGCAACATTCCAAAGGAAAGACTATGCATATTGATCTCACTAGCCTGCAATTTCAGAAATACAAGGGCAGAGAAAGTCGTTAAGGCATCCAGAAACAGCAGGTCACCTACTAAAAAATGTATGTACATCAGGCAAACACCACACATCTCATCAACAACACCAGCTGCAGGAAGGCCATTGGCCAGTGGCGTCAAAGTTCTGAAGCCAGATTATTTTTATCCTAGAATTTGGTTCCCAGCCAAACTATGCAAATGTGAAGACAAAATAAAAGACGTTTTGAGGCTTTGGCGCATCCGAAAGTTTTCTTCTAGATCACCTTTCTTAGGAAGTTACAAGGGTATCATCTAAGACGTGGGGATCAGAAAAGGCGTAAATGAAGGCAGAAAGGCACTCCAGGATTCTCCCAAGGTGGCAGTTGTGCAGCTAGCCTACTACACAGCCCATCCGGAGTGCAGGGGAAGCCAGGTCTCCAGGATAGAAAGGGGCCTTCAGAAGCATGGAAAGTATGCGTAAGAGCTAAGAAACTTTTAAGAACAATAGTAAATTAACCTCTCACTCCCCCCACAAAAGGAGGCGCTGTTAGCAACCCAAAACAGAAAGCCGAACAAAGGAACCCATAGCCCTGTTAGGAGTCACAGTAGACTGTATCATGAATCTAAGCATTACGATGAAATATTTGAAAAAGGAGTTAGAGGAAAGCACCCAGTAACAGTCTCTGTGGATTGATCAGGGAGTTATGACCTAGTCTATACAGGAACAATATTTTTATCCTCATGATACCATGGGGTGCGGCTTTTAGCTTTTTTTTTTTTTTTTTTTTTTGGCTTTTACCTTGTTAATCGGAAAGATTTGGCTATGATTTCAAGAGGGATATGTTAATTTTTCTTGATAAAAAACAGAAATACAGCTACCACTAGATGAAAGGAGGTGGGAGTAAATCTGAGGGAAAGAATGTAAGTACACCAGTACCTTCTTTCTGTCCAAAACTGACAGAAAAGTCAAAAGGTTTACTTAAAAGTATGATAATTGCCAAACAAGAGGAAGCTGGTATAAGGAACGGACATAATATGATGGCGAGTCAAAATATTGATACTAGACTTCTAGCTCATACATGCCTGGGTCTGTTCCAAAGAAAACTTGCGAGAACCTGTTTCTATTATCAGTGGGTGGACAGAGCACGTTCTCTCAGTAAAATACTGGTCTTGGTGTCTGTGAAGTTTTACTTTTAAAAATTATTTTAAAGTCTAGTGAAAACAGTATCTTCTTTGGCAATCTACTGTGTCTGCTCAGAAGGCTATAGTGTCTATCTGACCATCCCCACTCTTATGGAATCCCAAAGAATGATCTTCATAGAATCTCTCAAAGGAAACTAACACAACAGAAACCAGGAGAAATGTTAAGAAAACTGAACTGCATTGGTTGGGGATGGGGGGCGGCGAAAGTGGCACTGAGGAATTATTTTCCCCATCACGACAACTCATCTGCTTCGACACAAAGGTAGCCCGGACTACTGCCCTGGGAGAATTCATTTGAAAAGCTTACCCCAGCCACCCTCTAGCCCTGAGCTTGTTCCTTCACAGTTATTTTTGTTCCCAAAGTTCAAGGAATATTGAAAAGGAACTCTGTATGAGTCAAGTACATTCTGTTATTTTTGACACACCTTTGTGTGTTAGCCCCTCTTTTAGTTTATGTAAGTCAGTAGGCATTGTCTTAAGGTTAAAGAATTCAGAAATTTATCAAAGTAAGGGCAAAAACGAGTATTTTGTTACAGCTCAGTTATGGCAGAGTGAAAAACCCTAGTGGTTTAGTGGGTTCCACATGGGGCTTCTAGCTTCAAAGCTAGCAGTTTGAAAACACCAATTATTATTTATGAGAAAGACGGAGCAGCTACACTTGCAAGATGGGGATGGAAGAACACTTGCTTTGCATCACAAGTTATTCTGTCACGATGTTCCCCAGAAGGTAGCTTGAGACCATAGTCTAGAGGACCCTGAGTGCGTAAGCAGAGCACACTGCATTTCATCTGGTCAAAGAGTGGACTTCCAGGAAATGAATTTTTTAATAGTCTGAATTGAAGTAGGCAGTGCAGAAAGAGATAGGAATAATCAAGCGAGATCGATGATGCCATGAGAAATAGAAAATGAAAGGGGGAGGGGTGGAAGATCTGTTGCCTGTTAAATCACATCCCCGCTTCCCATGTAACATGGTATAGTTAGTTCCTCATGGCCTGAAGGTTGCTAGATTCCAGATAGGCTTTTGAAATGATCCTTTCTTATGAGATCACAACTGTAATTTATTACTAGCTGGGGGTACAAAATAGAGGAAAACAAGCTTTTATAATGTTTACTTTTTAAATTTCATATATTTTAGGTATATAACTTATAAACCAGTAACTATGAATACTTACATGCTAAAATTGTGAAGTTTTACTGAAGAATTTGTCACCAAAAGTTCAGCAATAGCTGCGGTAAGAAGCTGAGAAATCTGACCCAGGGTGGTCCAGTCGATTGATCTTGGACAGTCTGTCTTTTTGTAGACGTTAGAAGACCTAGAATTTAGCCCTGGCTCTACAAGTTTGCTGACTTGTGTCTTGTATAGTCACTTGGTCTCATTAAACTTGAAAATATCTTCAAACCACTCTGCCTAAAGTGTCAAATTTCTCACAGTAAATGGGGGAATATAGATAAAACTCGAAATGTTTTTGCTTGTTTTGTAAAGTTTACTCTGTTACTATCAGGCCTCAAAAAAATTATGGGGAAATGGAATTGGAAGGTGATGCAATTTTCCCACAAACCTTGGAAACCCTTCCTTGTGATGTGGCCAGGTTTTCTTATGAGGCTGAAATTTTAATTTAAAAAAAAAGAAGAAGAAAAGGATGCTTCATAAATGCTTGCTCTATTTCAATCTTGATCTTGTGTGTATGTTTAGATGAGTTATTTTTGCCAAAATTCCGAAAGAGACCAAAATAATTAAGGATATTTACAAACTACAGCCTCTTTCTTAGGGAATCAGTTGGTAGACGTGTTTTCTTCTAATAATTTTTTGTTTGGGTTTGGGTTTTTTCCTCCTTTTGCAACTGACTTTCAAGAGCTTCCATATTAGGATATGCGCGTGCGAGTGTAAGAAACCTGTAATTCCCTGTGTTGCCAACTTTCTGTGAATGTTCAAATTGCTTCATTGAACTCAAACATTTATATCATTTATATGTACAATCGCAATAGCAATAATAAATTATGTTTGTATAATACTTTAAATTGTACTAATAGTACTTATGCACCTAGAAAAAAAAATAAAACGACATTATATCCCACAAAATACAAATTACAAGATATTGAGCAGGTTTTTGTTTTTGGATGTATTGCACCTTGTTTTTATTGTTGAGGTTTTTCGCTGTGCATTCCAGTGTTGTGGTTAAAATACATTCCAGTGTCCTGGTTACATTAAGATTCTTTATGTCTTGTTCACATAAAAAGGTAATTGAAATCCTTATCTTCAAGATTTCTTTCTTTTAATATCTCTGTTCTAATACACTGAAGTTACCTCAATCTTTAAAATGTTTTCTCTTAACCTTCACAGCCCATGGAGGTGTGCATAGTCATTTTTTCCATGTCTCTTCACACAGCAATCATTCCTTTTATTCCTTTGTTTTAGTTTTTCATTTCTCCACTCTCAGATAGTCCTTAGAAGCAGAAAACTAACTTAAATATTTCAAACAGTAAAAAAAATGATCTTACTCAGATGTCCACACTGATGGTAGATATTTTCACATTTAGTGTGGAATACTTTCAACTGTCTCAAAAAAACAACAACGTGTTTTTGTTTTCTGTGTATAGGCTTAGTTCTACCTATGTTGTATGAACTCAGCTGAATTCTCTGGTTTTATGCCTTCTGCCCCTACTCTCTGAAAGAATTCATTCTTACTAATCTCCAGTAGGACATATGGAGACTTGCAATTGTTCAAATGTAATGTTATGAATATATTAAATTGACCCACATGCTGGGTTGGTATTCTCTAAGATATTTAACCTAGGGGTATAGTTTCCTGATTCTTTTTCTATTTACTTTGTAGGTCGACAACGTTTATTTTTATGTATGAATACGAGAGCTTCTAATCTGACATGCTAAATTCGTATTACTTCAATTTTACCAGGAGAAAGTAGCCTTGACTGGGTGGTGTTCTCTTTTTATATTTGACTCAACAGGAAGAAGGCACCATCAAAGAAATTGCAATCACACATCATGTAAAGGAAGGACATGAAAAAGCAGATCCTTCTCAATTTGAACTTTTAAAAGTATTAGGGCAGGGATCATTTGGAAAGGTAAGTCATGAATGTTTCTTTTAAAGTTAAAAAATAATTTGTGTATATTTCTTATACAAAAAATGTGAATCATTTATGAAATGTTCCCAGTCATCCCTCTAAACACTGTTTTGTATGTCTTTACATTTCTCATTATCCATAAGTGTGGAGCAGTGAATGAAGTTATTCAAAGTGTATTGGGAACTTTCATAAATTGACAGTGTTCATTTCATACTCATTTTATCTTCAGATCATCTGACCTATATAGTTATGCTTCTTGAATGATTAAAAATCACAAGATACCCCTTTTTTGAGTCCTGAGTTGAAATATATTTGTAAAAGTACATATCAACCTTATTCCTTAAGTATCACTAATAGAAGACATTGAATGATTAAATACTCTGATGAAACTAGAACTAGAGTCAAGGCTATGTACAAACCTGAAAATTTGCGGACTTGTGATTTGTCTTTAAAAGGAACTGAGAATTTTTTATATATTCAATAATATCTAATAATATTGTAATATTATTGCATATAATAATATTGTAAATGTCAAAAATGGTCGCAAGTTTGGGCTCAAGGCCTTCACACATGGGTTCATTTTTTTTAAATTTCACTCTTCCATTTCTCAATATATACTTGAAAGCCTTGTGAGTTTGGAGCCCCATTTTTTTCTTCTAACTAACCACTTAGTAGTAAAATCTCTTAAGGCTGTCTTCTCACTCTCTACACTCTAATAGGTTTTTTCCTGCTTACCATTTTCATTTTAATTCACATATAGCTGTTGTAACAGGCTTACGTCTCCAATCTAGTTTGCTTCTCCAAGCTTTGCATTCTGGAAAAGAAAGATCTTTTGACTTTTCCATTTGTGTATCTGAAAATCATTTTAAACTCAACCTAACACAAATCAAGCACACAATCTTGCTCTTCCCCTAAACCTGTTCTATTTCATTTCTCAGGGTGACTATGAGTGGCATCCAGTTAAGCAAGTCAAAACTATGGAGGAGGCATTACTAACTTGTCCTTCTCATTTCCACCCCTTCCCATTTCCTGAACTTACAAGATCCCTCCCAGTCCTGTGGATTCATTTACAGATCTCTGCCATCGTGCCTCTTCACTCTCTGTGCTACCATCATTTCTCCCTAGACTGTGGAAGGAGTTTCCTAATTGGATTTCTTCAGATTTGTTCGAATGCTTCAATCCATAATTTATACTAGCATGAGTTTATCTATCTTTTCACCCTTCAGTAGCTTCCTTTATTTTGAAGATAAAGTTTTCTCTCTCTGCATTCTGGGCACATTAGCCTTCTTTTTCAATCTGTAAGTCTGCTGGACTCTATCCCACCCGAAAAGCCTGTCCACATAACTATCTGTTATCTCAGCTTTGTGCCCTAACCCAAACCCCACCCCTTCATCTGGTTATCTCCTCGTATGTTTATGGTCTCCCAGAAGTGTCCCGCCCTTGCTAACCAGGTCATGATCCTCTCAGAACTCACATGATACATGTCCTTTTTGTAGCATTTGGCACAGTTGTAATTTTTCATTGGTGTAATTGCATTTATGGTTGCCTCCCCTGCTTAACTATGTTCCATCACGAATGCAGGGGCCATTGACTCAATTTCAACTCATGACACTCCTCTATAGGAAAGCAAACAAGCTCATCATCCTTGAAGCAGATGGTCAGTTTCAACCACCAATTTTTCTGATAGCCCAGTACTTAACCCACAGTGCCACCAAACACCCATAATTAAAAAAGAAAGCAGAAAAACAAAGTAAGCTCACTGCCTTCAAGAGGATTCAGACTCAGCAACCGTACAAGCCTGAGTAGAACTGCCCCTTTATAGGAGAAGTAGTTCTTTTGTCAAGTGGCTGGTGCTTTTGAACTGCTAACCTTAAGGTTAGCAGCCCAACACAATCCACCAAGGTCCCTTGGTAATATGGCATTAAATTGTATTGTCCTGCCCCTTTGCAAAACACAAACAGATGGGTTTATTCTCAAGCTTTAGATTTTCAGAACACATAATATTTAAGATCCTAGGTCTTTGCATGCTTCTCCCTTTATTCTTTAGCAGTAACTTTAAAACCTTACTATAAATAGGAAACATTGAAAATAGGGCGTCTCCTTTCTTACTCATCCTTTTAGACCAATCTAAGCCAAGGAAATGGGGATGACCTGTCAGAGCCTAGAATAGCTTCCTGGGGGTGTTAGAAAGGTCAGGCCAGCCCTGGTGGATGAAGGTCCCATCGCATATGTGATTGTTGCTACTCCTGCTGGGCTGGGCTGCTTACTCAGTCAAAGACGACACAGAAAGCTTCTGGGCCAAAGCACAGGACTGGCTGGCTGCCTGACCTGGTTCATGTCCCGTGACACTGGGCAAGTTATTTTCCCCCTCAAAACCCCAGTTAAACCAACTACAAAATAGGCAGTGCTTCGTCTGCCTGTTGCTGTCCGGATGACCTCATAAAAATATTCCAAACATGAAAAAGTTATGAAACGTGTTTAGAGAGTGTGCCTCCAGAGAACCGCTGAAAGAGTAGAATCAATGAGAGGAGACTTTTTTCTTGTGGAATGAATCAGAGGTGCTTGATTAAGGAAGTAAAGGATGAATAATTGGCAGGCAGAGCATAGTTATCTAAATCTAATTAGAATCTATTCAAAGTAGAAATAACCTTTGATTCTCTTGGACATTCTTACATCACACCACCTTAGGAACAACCCTGATGAGAGTGCTTTTCTCAGCTGAGGTCGACTCTCTGCAAGCTGCTAGCTGCTGACTGGCTGAAAGAAACTGAAGGGGAGGGTGTGGTGGATGGGGGAGGGATTTACAGGGTTTAGGTGCCACTTGTTGGGTGCTGCTCCCTTGACTTGAAGTCATTACCCTTTCCTTTTGACAATTTCTCAAGTGATGGCCTCTGCTAATAATCTAGTTTATTACTACAGACAAGGAAAAGCTAATTCTTGATAGTAATTGTGTCTCTCTTTCTCACCTGTGTGTGCCTGCACACTAACAAAATGGCTAAGGGGACAGTTGGAATTCATGTCCATTTAGCAGATCCATTTAAAGGTTTGGAAGCAAAGATTATGAAATTTATGATCAATGCATAGAACAGATCCATCAATACTTTTTTCTCAGCCATACTATAGGACGATCATGAATGGTTTAGCCTAGAGTTTATTCATTTACCATAAATCTTAGTCTATTTTTTGAACTGATTAGTGTGAAAGTGCACAGCGCAATTGGTTTTCCAGTTGGTAATTCATACACATTTTGGTTTGTGACATGGATTGCAACCCCCACAATCGTTCTTTCAAGTGTCCTCCTACGTGGGTTTCTCATTTCCTGCTGCCCTTCTTCACTACCCCTTCCTGTCTTCTGAATTTAATTCCTGGGTAAATGTTGCCTTTTTCATTCAGAATGATTGGTTTATCTAAAGAAAGTATGCCTCTCTTAGAAGCCTGTCATTTGCCTGAAACCTGAGCCGCAGAGGTGAGTTTAGCTTCAAATTTGAAGAGTGGCTAAAGGCCCCCAGACTATCACACCAGTAAAGCTGGTCTTTATGATTTTGACTTTTGCTTCAACGTTTTTCATCCATTCTTGGTGGAAAGTGTTAAGCTAATTGACTTTCATGACCTCCTAAAACTCAATCCCTCAAGGTCTTGAGTTTTGGCTAAAAAGTCTTTATAACTTGGTCACCAGCATAGTGGACTTTCAGAAAGTTCGTGGGAGACAGCTCATCTTTTAATTCCATTTTTCTCCAAATGTTTTGACGGCCTCTTATATATATTACAATATTCATGGACATTGTTGGGCACATAAATGCATAGGTACACTTTGTCAAACCTGTATAAAAGTACTTTCGTAGATGTAACCCCATTCATCTTATTCAGCTTTAGTGTCTGTCTCCGCTTCCGTGCCTCAGGATTGTGGATATAGTGGTATATCTATTTTTTGCCTTTAACTTTTATGCTTCTCTCAGTTTTTTTTCTTTTGACATTTTATACTTCACTGTATTTTGAAAGCAAATAAAACTGTTTGAAAAATCCGAATGTTACCCAACATATCTTGGTATTGTCTTTCTCATATCGTAGGTATATGTGATCATTTGGTTGTAAAATGGTGTTAGTAGGTATGGCTTGTGACATTAAATATTAAAAAAGTGTACTTTTAACATGTTCTGCCTAGCAGTGAGATGTTTATATGCTGTTTTATATATAGAAAAAGACCTTTCATAATAAAGAGCTGCAACAACCAAAAGTTACAATCCAGGGGAATCCATTCCTCTGTAATAATTTTTATGCATTGAGAAGAATTTTTCTTTTGTGGAAGTCATAGCCACCTTCTCTTAGTTTACATAGCTTAAAATTTACACACACACACACACACAACCACCACCCCCTCTGAATTTTTGTGTTATATGCTACTTAGAAATTGACTGGCAACAGGGGAGAAAATTCACTTACAGTTTCACCCTAAGTTGTAACCACTGTTTCTAGTCCCTTTTATGTATAACTGATATATTCTAAGGGAAATAATGTTCTATCATTTATCTGGTACATACAGAGCAGGGGTCTTATTTTAATAGCCTGTGATACTTAATAAAACTTCTTTTTTCTTATATGTCATACAGGTTTTCTTAGTTAAAAAAATCTCTGGCTCTGATGCTAGACAGCTTTACGCCATGAAAGTATTGAAGAAGGCCACGCTGAAAGGTATGTGTGACTTCCTTATCAAATGGTCGTGTTTCATAAATGATTTGAAAGGTCTTCGTAGATCTCATGTAACTCCTAGGCTGTTTATATGCAGTCTGTCATGACTGTAGACTTTCTTTTTTGTTTGTTTGTTTGTTTTGGCATCACTGCTCTCCGGTGGTGGGAGTAGGAGGCCCAGCCCCACTGCTGGAATTGAACCTCCGTCCCAGTGGGCCGCAGCCCCGTGCACAACCACTACGCCACCACCACCACCGGGGCTCAGCCCTTTTTTTTGTTTGTTTGTTTTTTGTTTTTTTGTAGACTTTCTTGTAGTAAATATTTCCTGTTAGACTTGGAATCATATGATTAGTGAGGAAAGAAATCATCCTATTATAAAATCAGTAAATTTTGACTTAACAATAGTTTTGTCTTCAAATTAATTATGTTAATGCTTTATAAAACTTAGTGAATTACTGGATGAAAAATAGCTTCTTTTCTAAGGATTTTACTATCTCTACAAATCATCTTTCTCTTATGGAGCAGCTGGTGGTTCCAAACTGCTGATCTTTCTGTTAGCAGTCCACTGTGTAGCTTCACTTGGAAAATACTTAAATTAGAACGGTATTTTAATTTTAATTGGAATTGTAGGCTGCTGGATAACTAATGTGTTTTTAAATTTAATTTCTTATCAAAGTAATAAAACAGCCTATGTTACTCTCCCTCATAGCCCAATCCTTGACCTCAAGGGCAATGACTTTCATCTCTTCAACTGTGTCTGCCATTTACTTTCAAATCCAATGCGCCTATATTTAATTCTTTGATTGGTTGCATTTAAAAACAATCTATTAACTTCCTAACACAGAAAATGAAGATTCAAACCTCTGACACTACCACCTACACACAATTTCCATTTTCTTGTCCTCTCAGTATGGTTTTCTTTATTACAGCTTTATAAAAATTGTATCTAGCTGAGTCAACGGACATGCCGGGGTCACTTTCCCTATACTAGATCCTCTTTGGATAATTGTTTCTGATTTTTTTCTCTAGTACTTTCTAGATTTAGTGCAACACATCTTGTACCCCAGAGAGTGTCAGGGCACTGTAAATTTTTGGTGATAGTCCATCTGCAACTTGGCTAGGTGTAAAGTTCCAGATGAGAAATACGTTTTTCTCAGTGTGCTGATGTAATTGCGCCTAAGAATTATCTGTGTGGTTAAGCATTGTATTACCATTTTGACTCTCAACCCTTCGTGCTTGAGCTGCCTTTCCCTTCGGGAAGTCTGTAGAATCTACTCTTAATTTCTAGTGTTCTAAAAGTGTCTCTTGGATTGAAAAAAAATCACCCTACCTGGTACCAGGTCTGGGGTGTTTCAGTCTGGCAACTTTTTCTTCAATTTGGGAGCTCTCTCTTTTCCTCTCCACTTTGTAACTCTTGTCTGGATATGTTTGATTTCCAGGATTCTTACATAATGTTCATATTCCTCCCCCTGCCTGTCCCCCACCTTTTTTTAAAGGGCCCCGGTGGCATAATGGCCACCTGCTGGACTGCTAACCCACGAGATCAGCAGTTCAAAACCACAAGCCTCTTTAAAGGAGAAAGATGAAGTTTTTTACTTCATCTTAGTCGTGAAGAGCTCCTCCCTCCCCACCGGGGCTGCCATGACCCTCCGTGTGAGATACGTAGTCAGCATCTGTGAAGATTAACAGCCTCAGAATCCCACAGGGGCAGCTCTGCCTTGCCCTTTGCAGTGGTTCTCAACCTTCTGCAGGCTGTGACCCTTTAATACAGCTCCTCGTGTTGTGGGGGCCCCATAGGTGGGTGTATGTGCATGTGGGCAGACCCAGCTGGAGACGGATGGAAGAGCAGTACCTCGGTTCCTGAGACCATCGGAAATACGGTCTTAGGTCATGTGACCCCCACAGGTTGAGAACTGCTGCCCTCTAGGGTCACCATGAGTTAGAATTGATTCAGTGACGGTGAGTAGGGGTGGTGGCGGTGGTGATCTTCCATTTCATGTTCCCTTTTTTCCTCCACTGAAAACTGTGTCAACTGTCTTCTGTCCTGTCTTTCTCCTGTGGGTTGATGGGTTCGAACTACGAAGCTTGTGGTTGGTAGCCCAGCCCATAAACTCCCTGCTCCACCACAACCTCTTCCAAAGACCATTAAAAGAAATAATACTACTCTATACTTAATTAAGCAAAATAAATTTTGAGTACTTCTCCTCATTGTTGATATTTCCTTTCTTTCCCTCCAACATGCTTGACTTAGGATACCGATAGCAGATATCCTTCAAGCATCACTTGGGGTGTGAAAGGAGGAGAACGGAGACACCAAAATGAGAGTCCTACATAGTGAACAGGTGTCCCAGGGGGAAAGCTGCCAGAGCTGTGGCCTCAGTGGAATTACTATCAGTCATCAGCGCTCAGTGTGATTGTTTCTGAACATGCCCCCCGCCCCCGCCACTTATTTCATCCCCCTATTCGCTGGCAGGAATAGGGTCTTCTGCCTTGGCCAGGGGGGAGAGGGAAGAAACTGCAAAGAACCTGGGTATGAGGAGGACACTGAGTTACCACACAGGGTGGTACCAAACCGTGATAGCACCACAGTTAGCTGTAACTTAATTGTCTTTTCTTTGTAGTTCATTTGTCAAAGAGGCCTTGTTTTTCACATTGGCACCTGGGGAATCTCTTAGTCTTCCCTCATTTTAGTTAGCTGTCTTTTATCTGGTATGTTAGTTACCACTTACCTTTTTCTTCTAATGTTTTCTTGTCCTTGTGAATATGTTTGTAATTACAAAAAAGAATAAAGCATTTTAATTTAACCAAGTGCCTTTTCTTCTCTTCATAGGGAGTCCTTACAGATATAACAATCCATAATTCAACTGGGTCAAGCCCACTTTTTTTTAAGCTCTTATTCATACAATAAGGACATTTTTTTGCGTGGTAGAGGGCCCCACACTTTGTTTCTTTCTTGTATATGTGACTCTTGGTGTCTGTTCCCTTTTTCTAAAACACCATTCATAAGGGTGCTATGGGTTGAGCTTTGTCTTGCTAACCACAAGACAGTTCAAACCTTACCAGCCCCTATGAGGCTATCTGCTGCCATAGTTAAAGACTTAAACCTCACATGGATTCACTAAGAGTCAGAATCTCCTCAATGGCAGTGAACTTCAGGTAGGTTTGGGGGGCATTAGTATAATAATCCAAGCTAACCAGATCCCATTGAATCATTTCCAGCCCATGACTTGTGTCAGCAGAACTGTGATCCAGGAGTTTTAGTTGATTTTGTTGTTGTTGTTTAAGTAGATCTCCAGACCTCTCATCAGAGGTATTTCTAGGTACCTATTTGTACAATAAATGAGGTCAATAACGTTATGTTGAGTTTCTGGGGAATTTTGCCCTACATAGTGATGATCTATGAGCCTAAATGATTTTTGTAAACTGATGCTTAAAACAATTTCTTAATATATAATCCTAGAAACATTCTTATATAGCATTTCCCTTCATCATACTCATTCTAATAACTTTCATATAAGAAAATTTGTTTCAGAAGAATGTCGTTATTTTGCCAGCATGAGTCAGTATTAACAAATTCTATTTTAGTACTTAGAGTTTAACCAATACAAAGCATGCCTTCTACTGAACCAGTATATACTAATCAAAATTCCTGAGTGTAGGATGATTTATATTTGTCACTCTTACATAAGCAAAAGAAACCAGATTAGAATTTTTATACAATCGTACTTCAAAAAAAGAATTCTTCAGTGAGTAAATTTCACTGCTCATTTTTAATTAAACAATGTCTTGCAAATGTTAACATATAAGGAAATGTTGAAAGGAAATCTGTCTCACTATATCATCGTAATCTAAAGAAAATGGCCCCATATAATACTTATTGTTAATGATTAGAGGACAATTTTTGAGCAATAAATTTCCATAGGCTTTGTACATCTTTTGAGAGAGGTAGGTATTGAAAGGACAGCTTTCAGATAATAAGAGCTCAACCCAAGTTTGTGTGGGCAGCGGATCACCTAAAGGTCTTTCTGAATCAAGCTGTGACCTTCCAGAATCGTCATCCGTTGGTACTACATAGAGGAGAGAGCTCGGCTGCCCTTCAGCACAATGGTCGGCAGACCTTGGGAATGAACTGAGTAGAATAAAATCCCTACATCGCCAACAAGCATATGAAAGGATGCTCAGCATCTCTATTCATTTGGGAGATACAGATAAAAACCATCATTAGTTAACTTTTCACTTCTGCTAACACAATGCTTAGAAAAATAGAAAATAAGTATGGGCAAACGTAGACAAATGGGAACCCTCGTGTTGTTCACGAAACTGTAACACAGTGCAAGTGTACTGGAAAACAATTGTGATTCTTCAAAAGGATCCTTGTAGCAATACCATAGGGCCAACTACTTTCATTCCTAGGAATGCACCTCAAGGAGTTGAAAACAGCATTATCCATAGTACCCCAAAGATGAAAACAACATAGTATTTTTCCTACTTACTATTCATTTACCTAATCTATATATTTCTCCTAACAAGCACTTACTAGTTATCATTGAAGGAGGGAGATGGAGGAATGGGCAGTATTCCTTAAGGGCTAATGACTTCTCTTTGGAGTGAAGAAAACTTAAAAAAAATAGCGATGGTTACACATGGTGAATACTAATGCCACCTTAAATATTTTATATTGCAAAATTTTATTTCATAATGTCATAAGAATGTTTCAAAACGTGATTGCTATATAAAGACCTGTTATTTAAAAAGTAAAACTAAACCCAGTTCCTCTTTTTCCCTCTCCACCCCCAAAAGGAGACTCCTTTTTCTGTTCTCTTGATTTTAATATTTGGCATAACCATTCAATTATTCAAGTGTGAAGCATACATTCCATTTATTATGTATCCTAAATATATATCAGACTAAAAAGCTTTATCATGACTGAATATTTTAACTTCACAGATTCATTGATCTGCCAATAGAATCATGTTATTGTTATTATTTATTCTTTTGTCATTTCCGCTAGATTAAGAGCTTCTTGAGTAATTATAGTTGGATCTCCCAGGATACATTTGGTTGGTGAAAAAGCGTTTTGCCTATAAAGCGGAGCCTCAATTGATCTTGGGATCTGTGTGTTCCCCACATCCCCTCCCTCATAGCTCATTTCCACGTGGATTTTCTTGCTTTGTACTGAACTGTTCTTTCCTCTTTATCCTGTCTTCCCATCTAAATATCATCTATTTTAAAAGACTTTGCTCTAACCCCATCTCTTTCATCTACCTTTTTATGCAGCAAGACAAAACTTTTCCTTCTCTGAATCCCTTCTCTACATATTGCTGATAACAAATCATTTTTACCCTTTAATCATATCCATATTGATACTGTTGATGTAATAATGATACACACACAAAAAGAAACCCAAGCCAGATACCTGTAAACCTAATTCACAGCATGTCAGAGGAGAACTAGGGTCTCTAAGGCTTTCACTGACTTATATAGGAAAGGAGATTGGGCTAGTGGGAATAGATCGATAGGCCTTCTGAGGTTGACCTAGGTGAACTTGAAGCATCAATCAGCCTTTTGTTTAGATGAACACTTAATCACATAACTCTTTCTGATCCACAACCCTATAAGACAGGGTCGATAGAACTGTCATTTTGGTTTTCACAGACTGTAACTTTTTTTTTTCAATCTTTTTATGGGGGGCTCATACACCTTTTATCACAATCAATACATACATCAATTGTATGCAAACCACATTTGTATATTTGTTGCCATCATCATTCTCTAAACATCCTCCTTCTACTTTAAGCCCTTGGTATCAGCTGCTCATTATTTCCCCTCCCTCCCCATGCCCCTTCCCTCGGGATTAGAAATTTTCTTCTTTCTCTCAAAGAGCATCTGGTGGTATCAAGCTGGTTACCTAATGGTTAACAGCCCAAAGTATAACCATTACACCACCAGGACTGCTCCTTTATATGATAGAGGGACACTAATAATGACAGCTAAATTTTCGTTGACTATCCCTTACATTCCAGTCTCCTCAAAGGTCTTTCTCCTCAAAGGTCTAGAGGTGTTATGCCCATCTTATACATGAGAAGTAACTGAGGCTCACAATTTAAAATTTTGTACTGGGGGCTGAGCCCTGGTGGCGTAGTGGTTGTGCGCAGGACTGTGGCCCACTGGGATGGAGGTTCAATTCCAGCTCACAGGAGCAAAGGCTGGGCCTCCTACTCCCACCACCAGAGGGCAGTGATGCCTAAAATACAAGTGAAAAATAAAATAAAATTTTGTACTCAAAATTTGTGGACAAAATTTTGTAGGTCTGAATCTGGACCTTTTATGTTGTTTGTTCGTTTGTTTGTTTGTTTGTTTGTTTGTTTGTTTGGGGGGCATCACTGCCCTCTGGTGGTCATGGGAGCTACCCAGCGCTGCTCCTGAGAGCCGCTGCTGGATTTGAACCGCCAAGCCCACAGGACACAGTCCCGCACTCATCCACTTCCGCCACTGGGGCTCAGCCCCTGAATCTACATCTTTATAAGTTCAAAATGCCTTTGCTCGCTCAGTTGTAACACAGTATCATTAGCTTTCTCAAAACAGCCACATTCTATAGATTAATAAATGAATGTTTGCTTAATTGAATTGGTAGGGTTGCTAGAAGTATCGAAACTTTAGGTCTTTTTTTTGGTATTTTAATATTCCATTGAAATGTGTTATTTAGATAGTTTTAAGTTTGGGGTTTGTTGTGGGGGTTTTTTGCCTTATTTTATAACTAAAAATACTTTTAAAGTTGATGTGAAACCAACATCATAATCTTCTCTTTTTCAAGTACAGATTTTATAAATATATTCAATGTCTTCAATATATAACTTAGGAGAAATATTAATTTTTGAATGTACCACAGTAATAAATTGGACACATCCACATTTTTATATTATCAAAATCTCATTTTAAATGGTACCAGTAGCAATTTCTGTGAAAGTCATTGTAATATAGCAATTTTTACAATGTTTTATAGTTCGAGACCGTGTTCGGACAAAAATGGAGCGTGACATCTTGGTAGAAGTTAATCATCCTTTTATTGTCAAGTTGCATTATGGTAAGTTAGGAACTTATCTCTAACTCCTAGATGCTTGCAAATGTACTAATGTATGTAAACATGTGTGCCTATATTCATAGGAGTTTATCAGATACACATAGTAAAGTCATAAATTAAACAAGAGCTTTTTAGACAAACTTTAAAAAATTGTATTGTGCTTAGCTTACTTTACTTTTAAACATTTTATACATATTTAAATATATTGTAATTTGTGAATAGCTCCCATAGGAATAGGTAGTAATAATGCATTTTATTCATAAGAATGTGGCAGCATTTTAATAGTCCATATGTATTAACACAACTCAAAAGCAAGAAATAGCCATAATGCCAAGATAACAATTCCCTCCTTCCTTTTCCTCAAAACCTTGTTTCTTTCTCAGTGCTTAAAGACTCCATAATACCTAAATCTCATTATTTACCATTAATGTAGTGTTGCTGTATTTTACTTCATGATATTGATATTTTCTCTTGGAGTTTCTCTCATTGGTCATATGAGGTAAAATCTTAGATTACTTAGAGACTCTTGCCTAAAGAAAAATCCAGCAGCTGTTCTAATGATTCCATAATAAGAAACACTGCATTTTACATTTCCACGTAGATGCTAAGGGAAATGTTAAATGCAGTGTTTGGGGGTTCCTGCTGAATGGAATAAGTTTGTGTCTATAACGTAAGCAGTAATTTACTAGCAGTTATATTTATATTTTTGTGAATGAGTTGACCACGTGTAAGGCTAAAACCATGAACTTCAGACATTAAATGGAAATGTTCATTTCTTCATTCAGCTTTTCAAACTGAAGGGAAGCTGTACCTTATTTTGGATTTTCTCAGGGGAGGAGATTTGTTTACACGCTTATCCAAAGAGGTATATAATTATTCTCTATTTTTAATCTCTTTATGTGAATCTGTTCCAGCGAAAGATTTGTTAAATTTCAATATTGTGGTTATTGTATTTTCTCTAGCACCACAAGATTTTTAAGTTGTTGAATCAAGGACAAAATGTTTTTGCTAACTTTCTCATTTATTCTGGAAGCAGGACTTTAGATTGACAACTACCTTTGCCTTAGCCCTGCTTCTGGTTTTCTCACACAGTAACAAGGTATCCTGTTAACAACTAATAGTGAAAACTCAGCATCCTTTTTAAAAATTCTTTTCCTGATTTTTTTAATTCCGTTTTTTTTTTCGCTAACATTTTAAATGATGTTTTTATTACTAATAAATCATTTTATCAGGGGCTTTTACAGCTCTTATAACAATCCATACATCAATTGTACATATGTTGCCATCATCATTTTCAAAACATTTTCTTTCGGCTGAGCCCCGGTGGCGTAAGTGGTTGAGTGCGGGACTGCAGCCCGCGGGCTTGGCGGCTCAAATCCAGCGGCGGCTCTCAGGAGCAGCGCTGGGTAGCTCCCACGACCACCAGAGGGCAGTGATGCCCAAAAAGCAAAAGCAAAAATTAAAAAAAAAAATTTTTCCTTCTGCTAGCATACGTTTTAAATACCACTTTTCATTTCTAAAATGGTTCTTTGGTGCTACAAAATAGAACAAGCCAAATATAGTTGTTATTTAACATGTAAAGTTATTTCTCCCACTGTACATAGTTAATATTTACTAAGTAAATAGTTGTCTGACAAGTCAGTTTTTTTTGCAGTTTAGTTTCCTAAATAAATAGTAGAAAATAAGTATAACAACCATGCTTATAATATATTTTAGTATTTAAACACCTACAGTAGTCCTCTAAAGATCATAAATCCTAAATAAACACAGAAAAAAACGGGTGTTTTATTTTAGGTGATGTTCACAGAGGAAGATGTCAAATTCTACTTGGCTGAACTTGCACTTGCTTTAGACCATCTACATAGCCTGGGAATAATCTATAGAGACCTGAAACCAGAAAAGTAAGAAATCATACTATTAACTTGACTGCAATTAATTGAATATGATTACTTAGCAGGTAATAAGAAATATTTCATAAAACTCAAGCAAGGTTTACTTACATGTGTTAGAGGACCGCTGTTGACTATGTATCTGCAGACATTTTTAATTTCTGTTACCTTGCTTATTTCTAGTCATTTTACTGAGGTTAAAAAATGCATATCGTTTATATGTTTTTTGGTAAATTGTAGATTTCTGTTCATGGCCTTTAACCATTTGGTTTTTTGTTTTGTTTTTTAAAGACAATTTTATTTTATTTTTTGTTTTTGGGGTTTTTTTTGTTTTGGTTTTGTTTTTTGGGCATTACTGCCCCTGGTGGTGGAAGTGGGAGGCAGCCTTTGCTCCCATGGAGCTGCTGCTGGAGTTGAACCTCCATCCCAGTGGGCCGCAGTCCTGCGCACAACCACTATGCTACCGGGGCTCAGCCCTACCCATTTGTTTTATAAGATCGTATTTTTCTGTTGGTTTATAAGAAAGCTTTGTGTTGCTATTTACAAGGTCAGCAGTTTGAAACCACCAGCAGGTGATTTCAATAATTTGAAGGTATTTTAGTTCTTCAATCACTTGCCTTATGTATTATTTTCAGTACAAAAGGAGATGATTTCCACCATTGAGTAATTCCATTTATATGTACCTTATGCAGTTTGTTCCAAACCTACCTGGAGGGAACCTCATGTATTCATTCTGGAAATCATTCTTTTTTTCAGTGCTCTGTCAGACACTAAGCTAAAAAGCAGAATAAGAGCACAACCTTCTAGGAGCTCAGTTTGCTGGGAAAGAAAGAAAACACTTGATAAATGTAAAGGCATGAGTCAGTGAGGAGTAGAGAGACAGACAGGTAATGTGTGGGAGAGAGTTGTGTAGGTTTTGTCAGAAGGAAAACAAGATCAGATGACCGAGAGAATGAAGACTCCAATGACTTTGAGTTCAATATGTGGGCCCTTTCTATTGTGAGCAAACTGTTTCTAATGAAAGACACTAGAAAGGCCAGCTTTGAAAAGCATAAGGTTTGAGGGTTCTTTTTCAAATGCTTCTCAAGTTCCTGTGACTCAATAAAAGTTTGATGTTTACTCAGATCTGATTTGATGGGTCAGATTTGATGGGTCAGTGGTGAAGCCTTCAGCTGCGGATTAAGTGGCTGATGGTTCGATCCCCTCAACCATTCCACATGAGAAAGGTGTGACCCTCTATTTCTTTAACGATATACAGCAGTGAAGTCCCTGTGGGCTTCTTCTACTCTGTCCAACAAGGTTGTTAGGAGTTCGATTCATCCTGTCGTCAGTGGGTTTGGTTCTGGTTTTAGTATTTATTAGTTCATTCCGACAATGAACCTTTTCCTCCTTTACCTTTACTTTCACAGAGTCGGAAGTGATATTTTAGAATGCTTTTAGGAATAATTTCAGCTTCCCTCAGTTTCTGTTTATTGGTGTTAAAAGATTTTTACAACTTTGTTTTCATTTAGCATACTTCTTGATGAAGAAGGTCACATCAAGTTAACAGGTAATAGTCCTGATTTTATTTTTTTAATTTAGATCATTTTATTGGGAGCTGTTAGAACTCTTGTTACAATCCATACGTCAGTTGTATCCGACATATTAGTACATACGTTGCCATCATTCTTTTCTAGACATTTACTTTCCAATGAGCCCTTGGGAACAGCTCCTCTTTTTCCCTCCCTCCCAAGTCCTCATTTTAAAAACATATTTCTGTCCCTATGGAATTTCCTTTTATGGTTGACGATGGTATAAACAGTCAGTAGTTGATTGTTTCAATTAAAACTTGGATTAAAATATTTAAGCAATTATGTTACTGTAGGAACCCCAAAGTTTAAAAATGGCATGTGTGAGTAATTACAGTATATTTGATGAATTCCATATTTATCTTGGCAGATTTTGGCCTAAGTAAAGAGTCTATTGACCATGAAAAGAAGGCTTATTCTTTTTGTGGAACTGTGGAATACATGGCTCCCGAAGTAGTTAACCGTCGTGGTCATACTCAGAGTGCTGATTGGTGGTCTTTCGGTGTGTTGATGGTGAGCTTTGTATTTTATCTTCTTTTGCACAGATCTTGTTTTGCTTGTTTAATGAGAATCACCAGGGAATTGATGTTTTAATGCTGCATATATAAGAGAAAATCATAACATTGCGTATAGAAGAATAGTGGAACACATTAGCTACTTCCATTGTATTGTAATTTGGAACAGTCAAAAATATGTCACTCTAAACTTCCTGCAAATAATAGTAATCTAATCATTAACAGTTTTACTCTTCATAAGGAATTCTGGGAGAAAGGTATTCTTAAAAGTAAATCCATTTAAAATTGACACATTTGCCAAATTTTTCATACATGTATATCTTTAAAGGAAGTTTTTTTTTTGGGGGGGGGCATCACTGCCCTCTGGTGGTTGTGGGAGCTACCCAGCCTTGCTTCTGAGAGCTGCTGCTGGAGTGGGCCGCAGTCCCGCACTCAACCACTACGGCACCGGGGCTCAGCCCCATACATGTATATCTTAAAGTTGCCATCTTAAAGCTATTTTCTGCAAAAGAGCTAGTTCATTTGTCAACAATGGACATACATGGCAGAAGTATAAATCACCTGTATTATGTAATATTTCCAGAAGTTCTGCTGTGAATTACGATTTTTTTAACCTTCTAGCCTTTATATTTTTATACTTCTTGGCTAACAGCATTATTTTGCCTCTTTAGTTTGAAATGCTCACTGGCACACTACCTTTCCAAGGAAAAGATCGAAAAGAAACAATGACTATGATTCTTAAGTAAGTAGTCCCTCGTTTGTGTTTTCAAGAATATTTAAAAATACAATGGTATACTACAGACAAGTTGTCCTGGACTTACAATGTGATTCTATTCTAATGACATCTTCATATATCAAATATATCATTTTGTGTTTAGAAAGTCTACATTACATATAAACTTCAGATTTGATTGCCTTAGCAGATTATGTTCTACAGCGGTATATATAGTATAGATGCAGCTCCCAAAAAGACCCCCCCAAATTGGCTTTAAGTGTGGGTCATTCAAACTTGGAAATGTTGTACATCACAGGTTACCTGTCCTGTGATGATCTTTTTGTTACTGCCTACTTACTGAAAGCTTTCATTTTGAGATTACGAATGTGACACGGATACCTGTTATTTTACTTCTGCTCACATAGGGTAGGCACTTAATCCATCCAAGTTAAGAAAACTAATTGCACAGTCTCACAGCGGTTCTGTTACATTCAAAGACACAAAACAGAAACAGATCTGAATTCTTATACTTCAGATAATTCACCATTTATAACACAGAGTGAGAGATTAAGGTTTGAAGCCCTGGGATGAGAGGCTTTTAGAATATGCCTAGTGAGCCCTTTCAGGAGCTGATGCATGGTATTTGGTATTAGTGGCAAGACTTTGGAGGATCACACATTCAAAGCAGCTGCATGGCACTGTCATGCTGAACACCAGCCATGTCAGCCTGGAAGAACAAGTTTGAAGCTTTATTTTGAAACAATTAAACCAGCCCCTGTATATGACTGAAAAACTTTTAAGCTTTCTCTTCCACTAAAGAAGGGCTAAAGAAGAAACATATGTACCTGTTTTAATTAGCCCTGTCAGCACCACGCAATAAGCATGGGTTTTCCTGTTAACCAGTAGCGGGCAGTTCAAACCTACCCTGGACTCCTTGGAAAAAAGAGGAGGCTGGCTGTTCTAAAATTGAGCTTCTCAAGTGTGTGCCACCTCGGGTCAAAATTGACTCTGTGGCAGTGAGGTTGATTTTAGTTAGGGGTTGGCACCTGTTCAAACATGACTACACAACCTTAAAAGGCACAATTAGGACAGATTTTGTTCATAACCTGTGGAAACCGTTTAATATATTTGAGGCAGCAGAAGACATAAGGCGTGTAAACCATTTCAAAAGATTGAAGATACAAAGTACTGATGCCATGTGGAACACTGGCAACTGTCATCTCCCATAAAGTCTCAGATTCACCCCACATAGGGTTGCTTTCAATTAGCATTGCCCTAGGCTTTACTTTCTGTACTCTTGCTCTTTGGCTTTCTAAGTGTATACTGTCTAATGATACAGATGCACATCCATCTTCCCTACTGAGCCACAGGGGGCTGTCTAGTTCCTCAGCACTCACCAGGCTGACATGTTAGCCCAGTAACTGCTTTCTGAATAATTAATGACTGCATTTATGAAATAGCCCCTTTCCCTACTGTTATTCACAATACTTAAGTTATTATTTACTGTTATTATGGACTATTACTGTTCCAAAAGTTCATGAAATTAAAAACAAAAGGAGTTTTTCTACCTTAAAATGTTGTTCAGGAGTTTGGGTTTCTGTAATTTGTAATTTGGGGCAATGAAACCAACTTCAAAAGCATCCAGGCCAGGGATTTTCAGACTGTGAGACACAGAATCTTAGATAATCCACACACTGCTTTCCCACCTGCTCCTCTTCCCTGTGCAGACTATTAAAGGGAATGGGAGGATAAATAGGAATTTATAGCATATGTCATCTTTGCAGTTTTAAATATTGAACTTCCATAAACTGTCTATGAGAAGAGTTCCAATGTTAAATATATTTGGAATCCCAACACCCAATCCCATTACTTAATGTTGTAGTAGTCCCACAGGATTGACGTGCTCCAGTTGCGCAGTCCTAAATAGCAGCTAGAGCTAAGATTAAGATGATCTTATATTCAAACTAAGATTTCTCAGAAAATTATCTAAATGAAAGAGCTCATCATACAATAATGGACTAAAATTCTATTAGATGTTCACACATAAAACCGTTACATAATAGAAATGAAGGACAGATTCTTGGCTGCCATAAATTAAGACCTCTTTGAAATATTAAAAAGCCAAGAATAGTACCTTGATTACTAAGGTGCACTTAGCCCAAGCTGTGATATTTTCATTCCCCTTATACACATGCAAAAATTGGACGGGAAATAAGGACTAAGTAATCATCGGTGCCTTGAATTATGGTGTGGTGAAGAAAATTGAATTTGCGTGTGCCACCAAGAGAACAAACAAATGTACCTTGGAAGAAGTACAGCCAAAATGCTGCTCGAAAGTCAGGACGTCCCTTTATAAGACATCATGCTTGTTAAAGCAGACGTGTGTGTGTGTGGGGGGGGTGTTAGTGAAAAAGACTGACACTTTGCAACATTGGACTCATATAGCAATGGTGCTGAGGATGGGCACAACATGTCGCAGTCTTTTTTTCCCCCTTCCTCTTGTATGTGCATAGTGCAGCTATAACTCAACAACCGGGAAAGGAGGTGGAGTGAAGAGATGGTTGTGATCAGTCTTAGCTGTCTTTTCATTCTCTTAATTGTATTGGTGATGACAGGAGCCTACACATATGGTAATTGCATAGAATTAACACGAGGAAAACTTGGACTGTCTGAATGAACTTACCTGCATTAGCATTTTGTAAGCTGTTAACTATTGGGGGAAATCATATAAAGGGTATAAGATTTTTCTGTTGTTAGTTACAAATGGGATTGAATCTAAAATTAACAGTTTAATTTTAAGTAAAAGCTTAGATGCCTCCAAAAATTAAAATTCTTATGTGGTTATATTATCCAGGGCCAAACTTGGAATGCCACAATTTTTGAGTCCTGAAGCCCAGAGTCTTTTACGAATGCTTTTCAAACGAAACCCTGCTAACAGACTAGGTAATTATTTTAATTACTTGGTTTTTGTGTGTCTGTGTTCGAGATTTAGGGGACTAGGGCAGAGACTGTGTTAGATATTTTTTTTTGTTCTGAGATTATAAAATACTAAAATAAAATTTCCATTAGTATAACAACTCCTTAACCTTTGGTAGGTGCAGGACCAGATGGAGTTGAAGAAATTAAAAGACATTCATTTTTCTCAACGATAGATTGGAATGTAAGTATAGCCTGAAAACTTGCCTAATGTATTTTTTCATGTTTAACACAAGTTCAAGTCTCTTTCTTTGTTTCCAGAAATTGTACCGAAGAGAAATTCATCCACCTTTTAAACCTGCCACCGGAAGACCTGAAGATACATTCTATTTTGATCCTGAATTTACTGCAAAAACTCCCAAAGGTAAAGAGAAATCACACAAAAGATCAAGCATTCATATATAAGAAAAAAATCTATAACTGTGTGCTAAATTAGAAAATATTTTTCAAGAAATTTTTTTCCTTGCCAACTTGACATTCTTAAGCATACTTTGTGCCATAATAAATTGAAGGTTGGCAGGTTTTTCCCCAATGTTTTCTAACCGTTAAAATGCTAATTAAACCTTTTAGCAAATTTTGTTGTACCTTTTTTTCCTTGTCTGTGTGGATAATCTTATTATGTGAAGGGACCTTTCTGCATTGTAATTCCATGGTTTCACATCTATTTTTAAATCCAATAATGAATAGTACATGTTTTAAGTAATTTATCAAGAAAAAATTACACATTTATTTACCTGTAGCTATTTTTATGCAATATACTCTACAGTATAAATAGTCCTCTTTAAAACTCTAATTACAGGTGCTATTTTTAAAGTACTTGTAAAAATCAAGTCCCAGGCATAACTTAAACGTTTTATGAGCTGCGATGGCTTCAAAATGAATCATATCCTGTGGCATGATTGATCCTAAATTGCATTAAGTAGAGACTTACAGAGGGGAAAAAGTCTTTGAATTTATTCTTTGACAGCCTGGGTGTTTGTACATCGTGATGGGCACACGGATCGACTTTGTTTTGCCCTTGAATGCTCTCATTTACATGCAACAAATTCCAAGTTTATTATTCACAAGCAAAGAAATGGCTACATATACTTGACTAAAACTTGATTACATCATTTACATCTTGCTCTAAGGAGGCTTTTCTGCCAAAGTCTTCACAATTTATATGAAGCATGTTTTTTTTTGTTTGTTTGTTTGGGCATCACTGCCTCTGGTGGTCGTGGGCGCTACCCAGTGCCTCTCCTGAGAGCCGCTGCTGGATTTGAACCGCCAAGCCTGTGGGCTGCAGTCCCGCCCTCAACCACTTACGCCACCGGGGCTCAGCCCGAAGCATAAGTTTTAAACTACTACATGAACAAAAAACTACATGACCTACCATATACATATATATGATAATGTTTTACTTTGCTTCTCAGTTCAATTTTTCGTTTTTAAGGAAAAAGCTCAGGTTAGAGCAGTTTCATGTTGCAGCATCTCAGTGATCCTTGGCAGTAGAAATTCACATTGATTTAAAAGTCACTGAACAATACGTAGACTGAGAATATTAAGCAGATTTTTAAAATGAACTTTATATTGAGTACATCTTTAAGATTTGTCTACGGTTTATTGCTTTTGCTTTTAGCCTTTAAACTATGTGTATAAACATTATGATACCCAAATGTACCTATATTTATGAATAGTACATTTAATGTTTTCATTTTTTATAGTGAGCATTATATTCTAGAAGAAATTTCCATTTTTCTCTCTGCTGATGAAATCCCCTTCGATACTAGTACACATCATATCCAAATACATTTTAAGAACAACGCATTTTTTCTTCATATGATTTCTTAAATATAGACATTTTTGCATTGTGACTTAAATCTTTCCATTCCACATATTGAGAGCATTAGACTAAATGCCATTCTATTAAATTCTCTACAGATCAGCCCCATCCCCCAACTCTTAGGTTATCATTTAAGTTGTACTGTTTAATTAAATTAAATTTCATATTTAATTAAAATTCCAATTTCTCAGTCACTGTAGTATTCAGGTACTTGATAGCCACAAGTAGCTACCTGACCACCTTAATATAAGGAAAATTCACAGAATGTCCTACTGACCCAGTAAAGCGTTAATTTGTTAGATTCAAGTTTATGAATGCTTGTCGAACTATACACTAGGTCCTTGAACAGTAGCATCTCTGCGTGAATGAGAAAGGAATCTTAGGACCCTCTCTCTCGTTGCTTTCAGATTCACCTGGCATTCCACCTAGTGCTAACGCGCATCAGCTCTTCCGGGGATTTAGTTTTGTTGCCATCACTTCAGATGATGAAAACCAAGCGATGCAGACAGTTGGTGTGCATTCAATTGTTCAGGTGAGTGATAGCTAAAGGATTGTCAATGTGTGCCTGAGTAGCTCAAGTTTATCTGCGGATTTTTTGTGTGAGTCGCTTAAAAATATGTTGTCATATATTGGGATGAAAATTAATATTAGCGATTTTCTTTGGTGATTGGAGTGCTGCCATAACCTAAAGTCCCACATAACGGTGTGACCTGAGAGCGAAATTCTAAGAGTTGATCTTGGCTTGATCTTCCCCTCTGCTTTCCAAGTGTTTCTCAGGCCTCGTTGTTTTCACCTTCAGCTTCGCTCCGGTCAGCGGAGATTTATTAGTTTCCTAGTTCCCCAATGTTTTGAAACTTAGGACAGCTGACTGCCTCTTACGGGCAGAGAGTTGGCTTTGAGGTAAAGTGACCAGATGTCCCGCTTTTTAACAATTTAACAGTGTCCCGCGGCGTTTTAAAATTAAATAAATATAGCTGAGCCCCAGTGACATAGTGGTTGAGTGCGGGACTGCGGCCCACAGGCTTGGTGGTTCAAATCCAGTGGTAGCTCTCCAGGAGCAAGGCTGGGTAGCTTCCAGGACCACCAGAGGGCAGTGATGCCAAAAAAAAAAAGTTGGCATAGATTTGTGCCAGCAACAATACGCAAAACCAGTGAGCTAGATTTTCTTCTCAGGATTTGCCAATCCCCGCCTTATAAAGATGAAAGAAATTAAAGTGAACTCAAATTGTGTGAAATTTTCAATGAGCTGTGTCTTTATTCTCATGAAGCCACTATTGTCATCAGGAAGAGATATTATTATGAGTATTGACTGGTTCGTGTTCCCTTTGTTAATATGAAAATAGTGTGGGGCTGAGCCCCGGTGGCGTAGCGGTTGTGCACGGGACTGTGGACCACTGGGATGGAGGTTCAATTCCAGCTCACAGGAGCAAAGGCTGGGCCTCCTACTCCCACCACCAGAGGGCAGTGATGCCTAAAAAAAAAAGAAAATGGTGTGAGAATAGCATCTAATCTCCTTTAACTTAAAGGGGTTCGGGGCGGGAATCAATGTCAGCATCCCAAGGTTGAGGTCAGGCATTTATCTATCTTCCACCCTCTTTTTTTTGGGGGGGGGTGGTGGACATCACTGCCCTCAGCTGAAATCGAACCTCCATGCCAGTGGGCCGCAATCCCGCGCACAACCACTACGCCACCGGGGCTCAGCCCCTTCCACCCTCTTTATACCACTTCTGACACCAACTACTAAACCCTCGACATGCCCTACTTCTCTCCTACGTTTGATACTGCGTTACAATGGCCAAACAGAACCCATAGACCATACTTAAAATTTTGAAGCTTATTTTTGAAGTATCAAGAATGTTCTCAGGATAGAGTTCTTCTATCAAGAGAGCCGCTGCTTAGCCATGCCCACTTGCAACTCTCTCTGGCCTTTCTTCTTGCAATTCATGCACCTCGCTTCTCCCTCCTCAGGCAAGTGTTACAAAACTCTCTTAGCTCTTACTGTAAGTGCCAGAGGCTTCCCTCTTTCCCACTAAACCTCTTGTTCTCAAGCACTCAGGTCCCTGACAGAGAAGCCCACTGCTCCATCTTAAGCCACTTCATTTGCTGCCTCTGCAGCTTCTTGCCATCTCGAGCATCACTGCTTTCTGTCTCGGGAATTGAGCAACTTTCCAGCACAGGGATCCTGAACCCAAAGAATGCATTCGTTATTAGTCTTTAATTATTCTTTATTAATCAGTCACGAGGTCCTTCTTCCTGTCGATGGGCCGGCTCATTTTAAGCCTAGTGGAGTTTTACCAATCCCCGCATCCTGGTACATTGCGCCTTATATTCCTGTCCACCCCACAAGGGTGGCATACACCTCATTTACCCAGACGGGTCAAATTAAATTCTGCACTGCACCACAATTACTCCCATCTGTTTACCAGCATTAGAGAAAGTGACTGATGCCCCTCCCCCCCAAAAAAAGAAAAAGTGATTGAAGGGAGATTTCTAGAAGTGTGTGTGTGTGTTTATGTAATCACTAGAAAAACACAAGTTAACTTTATTTTTTTATTAAATCATTTTATTGGGGGCCCGTACAACTCATCACAATCCACACATACATCCACTGTGTCAAGCACTTTTACACATTTATTTCCCTCATTGTTCTCAAAACACTTGCTTTCTACTTGAGCCCCTGGTGTCCACACCTCATTTTCCCCTTCCTCCCTCCTCCCCCATGAGCCTTTGATAATTTATAGATCATTATTATTTTGTCACATCTTATATCATCCAATGTCTCCCTTCACCCACTGCTCCGCTGTCCATCCCTCAGGGAGAAGGTTATAGTTAGATCCCTGCAATCTGTTCTTCCTTTCAATCCTCCCATTATTGCCTTTCTCACCACTAGTCCTAAGGGGTTCTTCTGTCTTGGAATCCCTGTGTTTCAAGTTCCTTTCTGTACCAGTGTACATCCTCCGGTCCAGCCAGATTTGTAAGGTAGAATTGGGATCATGATAGTGGGGGGGGCACATTTAAGAGCTAGAGGAACATTGTATGTTTCATCATTGCTACACTGCACCCTGACTGGCTCATCCCCTCCCCAAGAGCCTTCTGTGAGGGGATGTCCAGTTGCCCATAGATGGGCTTTGGGTCCCGACTCTGCACTTCCCCTCATTCACAATGATAGGATTTTTTGTTCTTTGATGCCTGATACCTTATCCCCTCAACACCTCATGATCACCCAGGCTGCTGTGCTTCTTCCATGTGGGCTTTGTTGTTTCTCAGCTAGATGGACGCTTGTATATCTTCAAACCTTTAAGAACCCAGATGCTACATCTTTCAATAGCCGGGCATTATCAACTTTCTTTGCCACATTTGCATATGCACCTGCTTTGTCTTTTGCGATCGTGTTGGGTAGGTAAGAATCTCAAATTGCCGAATTATTAGAACAGAGTGTTTTTGTATGGGGGACTGCTTGAGTAGGGGTCCACTGTCCATGTATTTCCTTAATACTAAACCCTATAAATATATGCACATGCATCTATTTCCACTTTGTCATATATAAATATATTTACATGTGTACATACCTGTGTTTAGATCTCTATAAATGCCCTTTGCCTCATAGTTCTTTCCTCTACTTCTTTTTACTTTCCTTTCATCCCACTATCATGTTCAGCCTTCATTTGAGTTTCAGGAATTCCTCTTGGCTGCACTGTCCTTGATCCATCCCTGCCAGACCTCCTATATCCTACTCACCATCGATTTTTGGTTACTCGTCCCTCGGTTAGTTAACACCCACTCCTTTTCCTCCGTCTCCCCCTCCCCCATGTCCCCGCAAAACTGTCATCTTGTTGTCCTCTTTTCCAGCTCGTTTATCCTGTCTGTCCCTTCCAGATAGATAAGTGGGGATAACAGTATGCACCAACACAAGACAGTAAACAATAAAACAATAGCTACAACAGCAACAGAAAGGCAGCAACAACAGCAAACCTTAATAATAGTTCAAGTTCTGTTTGTCGTCCTTTACAAGTGTCTTCCAGTCGAGTCTGTTGGGGCACCATGCCCTGGCCCCACAGTCTATTTTTGGTATTCCCTGAGGACTTCATTGCTCTGCTCCCCTTTCTGCTCTGTTGCACACCCCCAGTGTCTGAGGTTAACTATTACTAACTCTCTAGGTTTATTATCTCTTGCCATCATAATTTTGTGCAACACTAAATGAAATTCATCTTCCTAATCATAGAATACCATATATTTCATTTAAAACATTAAATTAGTTTTATGGCACATTAGCCTTTGAATTTGCTTCAGATTTTAAAACTTCGAAAAATGATGTTGTTTGTGTGAGTCAGTCATCCTGCTTTCTAGAACCTTCCAGTAAATTATTTTAAACACTTTTTAAAAAATGACAGCTTGAATTAGTTTATCCCTTTGGCTATGATAAGTATAGCAATGTATGGAAAATTTTAAAATGATAACTTCTGTAGCTAATACAGAAACTGCAACTTTATATATTTATTCTACAGAATTCAAGTTGTTACCTCTTTGAGCATCCGAAGCATGGAGGTTCAGCTTTCCTCAACCTGTGTAGCCAGTAATTTGTTGTTCATTCTCCTTCGACATGTAACTAGTTCCTAACCCATTAACAATTGGTTTACAGACGTTGTATTACCCAAGGGTAAAGAAGGAAGAACATGGCTACTGATGGTCTAAAAAGTTAACACTTTCCAATATTCTATTCTGTTTAATACTCACTATTTTCATCTGAGAAAACCCTGGGGTTAAATTTCAAATGATCTGTGAATAATACATCGGAGACAAGAATCTAGATGTTTCCATTCTAAATCTCTTGAAATGTTTGTATGTGTGTGTGTGTATATATATATATATATATATATATATATATATATACCAGAGATTTTCAAATATCTCTCAATTTATCAACGGGATTCAAAGACCTCCAGCCTATTGAGAAGTGGAAGGGGGCCAAGTCATAGATATAGCTATGTCCCCTCATCAAGTAGCTTTGTTTCCTATATCTCAGTCAGGTGTTTTATTTCTTTCAAACAAAGCTTTCTAAAAGCCTACTTTCTATAGATTTTATTGTAGACACTTTAAAAATAAACAGTTGTGGGAGAATAAATGCTATGGATTCATTTTGATTTTTACCGATTTCCATGCATATTCCTATTTAACCCCAACAATGCTTACTGAATAACCCTCCCCCCTAATGAAAATCTATTAATGTTATTGTGAATGGTTGGTCAATCTATCATTCTCTTTGTAGCAGTTGCACAGAAATAGTATTCAGTTTACTGATGGATATGAAGTCAAAGAAGACATTGGAGTTGGCTCCTACTCTGTTTGCAAGAGATGTATCCACAAAGCCACAAACATGGAGTTTGCAGTGAAGGTAAGTATTGTTAGATTCAAAATTGTCAGTTCAAGCACTTCGTATCCTTGCGGATCAGGTCCATTAATAAAGCAAACACATTCCCTCTTTAGTCAATATGCCTTTTGTGATTAAAAAGGTGCAGACCTGCATGATTTTCAGGATCGTAATTTGGAGTCCTTTATTCCCCTGTGTGTAAAGTTAAGATTTTCAGGCATCCAATTAGGCTAAGTATACCCCTGACAATGGATTAAGCATTGAGCTGCTTACCTATAAGTTCATAGTACACATCAGCTGCTTCATGGGACAGAAATGAGTTAGTTGCTTTCAGAAAGATCTGCAACCTCAAAACCCTTTTAAAGCAGTTCTACACAATCCTGTAGTATCACTAGGAATGTAACCCAACTCCCCAGCCAGTGGGTTTCTGCTCAAAAGTGCACCCCTCTGTAGGATCAAGAAGTCTTTCAAACTGCATGCGAAATTTTTGATGTTCTCTTTTTTTCTGGCCAAAATGTTCACGCCTTCCTTCCCATGGAGAATGGAGCTGTGGTTAAATAATAATAACTCCCACCAGTGTCAAAAATCGATTTTCATTAGCCATTTTAATTTCATTGGGTATTTTAAGATAATAAGACTTTTCTAAGCCAACAAACAATGACACATCCTTCACAGTAAAGTTAAAGTTTCAGCACTTTAGCTGTATACAAGCAAATACCATAATGAAGTCTCTGCTTTTTGACTCTTTGGATTAGCCACCTCTGCTCTCCTTTCAGGAGCATTTCAAGTGCTGTCAGAACCTTCAACTTAACGTTAACCAGAGAACTAGTTGATAAATTTCAGTGTCTTATGTTTAGTTTGTGCCAAGTATAAGGATGAACCCATAGAACTGCATTTTAATTTTTTCCTTTGCTGAATGAACATTGGAGGTACAGAGAAATTTTCAAATTGTTCACATGCAAAGAGGGAGGAGATAAAGTGTGTTCTTGGGGAGACAGATGAAAGATGTATCTTGCCTCCTTAAACAGACCATAGCAAGGAGAAATGCCCTAAGGCCCCCTTTGAATTACAGAAACCTGAAGAAATGTGCCAAATGGTTGAGAAATCGGCCAACTCTAGTGGAACCTTGTGATTTACAAAAGAAGCACCAAACCAATCCCAGCACAACTGGATTCTACTCAGATGCCACAATGCTGTGTTCCACAACACTTGTGTAAACAATATATAGGCCGGCTTCAGATCAGAGAAAACCTTGCTCCAAGAACAAGAAACAAGAAAGTATTGCTAAAAATAGCCTCTCCCGATTAGCCTATCATTCCAGATAGGACCCTTAGTGGCACAGTGGAGAGAGTGCTGGGCTGGTGACCGCTCCATGGGAGAAGGATGACGTAGCCTGCATCCATAACATGTCTCTCGGTTGCCTTGACTCAGCGTTGGTTCAGTGGCGCTGAGTTTCGTTTGGGCACTGAACATTCTGCCCTCTGCCTCAGTCTTTCCTCTTCTACAAGTACGAAACTGTTTACAACCAAATCCACGTTTGGCTTCATATTGAAAAGGTGATCTCATTTCTAGGTTGTTAGTCTTTGCTATTAGATTAGTTATTAAGCTGTTTTCAAATAGAAAATATGAGAACCACAAAATTTGTTTCTTACTACCCTTTAGATAAAATGGAAATAAAACTTGAGTTGCCCCGCCCTCTTCAACTATTGCATTACTTTAATAGGTCAAAACATTAAGAGAAACATTTTTTAAGTAGCAACTGACATAAAAGAGTTGGAAAACTACATTAGTATTTTAATAGGCTTTATTAAAATAATTAAACATAATTCCAGCCAAGTAAAATTGTAGGTGTGGTTTCTGCATCATTTTTTGACTAGCTTCAAAAATAGCCTTGTTCTACTTAGCTGTTAATTAATTTTTATAAGTAGCTTACAAGTAATGTGACTTTTCATTGAGGTATTTTATTGAAGGAAGTACTACTGATGGTGGTATAGAGATGAATTTAGCTTGTAGCCAGCCATATTGAGTTAGACGGTGGTGGACTTCCTGAATGTTTCAAAACAATCAGGAATGGAAGAAATACATGCTTCCTCTATTTTTGGTTCCTTTTCTTTAGCCTTTTAGTTCTTGGAAAGTTCTAAAGTTATTACAAGGCTAAATCAGAGAGACTGGGTAGGAAAGTGACTCATGGGTTAGAATTTATGCGACTTCTTTGCCAGCTGGTTTTTCCCATTTTGATTAAGCATTCTGACTAGGTGTTAGAATAAAACTGATTGATTAACAGCGTATAGAGTCAATATTTATATAACTCCAAACACAAGGGTATAAATGCATGGTTCATAAGAATTTTTGTTATATATATTTACCTTTTAGATTATTGATAAAAGTAAGAGAGACCCAACAGAAGAAATTGAAATCCTCCTTCGTTATGGACAGCATCCAAACATTATCACTCTAAAGGACGTAAGTCGATTCTCAAATGCAAATCATTTGAATCTCATTAAAATCCTTGGACCTTTCTCCAAATAAATTTTCTAAAATAAATGGATTTAATTAAGTTTAGAATGTAGTTTTATGAATATTTGTGTGTTCTCTTCAAGTATTAAAGTCTTTCATTATTGGTTATGATATCTGTATTTGCTTGGAACCTTTGGAAATGAAATAATATTCAGGATTTCCTCATCGCCCTCTAAAAGGACTCCACAATCTGCCTTCCATCATGCTGCCAGAGAGATCTCACACACTTTATTAACCATATTGCTTCACTGCCTAAAATTCTTGCCCCTGCTACTTCTGTAGTAGTTTTCATACTTCCTCACACGCTCGTGCCTTGATATGTATATTTTTTACATGTCTTGTGTCCGCATGCTTCTGTGTCTTTGAATTTATGGTCTCTTTGATTAGAAGGGCCAAGTCACAATCACACATCTAAGACTTGACTTAGGCACTGCTTCTTCCAGGAAGTCTGCCTTGCTCATCACCATTCCCAGTTGGAAGTGAGGTAGCTTCCTCTGTGCTCCCATAATACCTGACTATCTATGTCCCACATGGCTTAGCTTAACTGAACTGTGGGCAAAGGACATGAACTCCCCAGGTAGCAGCATGACATGCTCACCTGCCTGTTGGGCTCAAATAGGTTATAACTCTGGGGTTCGTAGATGGAGAACCTCCAAAGTACCTTTTATCTCGGGGATTTCCTCAGATCAGTTTATCACTGCTCAGTATTAGAAAAGATTAGACTTGATCCCATTAAAATGTGAAACCGTTTAATTAAAAAAACACATAAAACAAGCCAAGTCCACTGCCTTCAAGTCAGTTCTGACTCACTAGATTTTCCAGACTGCAAACCTTTACGGTAGCACAACAGCTCCTCTTTTTTCCAGTGCAGTGGTTAGAGGAATTACACCATAAATCTTGGCACTTAAGAGTTCAATGCCTAACCTACAGTCATCAATGTCAGAGAACCCTACAAAGTAAAATGTAAAAGGAAGTGGAGAACAAGTGTTTGCTTTCTTTCAGCCTTTGTCCCCACCCTGTTTTGTTTTGTTTGTGACATTTGTGCCCCGTCCTTCATTTCAAATTCCATTGCCTGTTCCTCCAGACTTTTATTTCAGCATCTTTGACATTTTATTACTCTTACCTGTCATATATGTCTGCTTCTCCCTACTAGAGGATAAAATTTTTAAAGCCAATCACCTGGTGTTCTCCATATTTGGGACCCCAACACCTGGTATTGTACCTGGTACCTATTCTTGGTTCACAAGATCTCTACAGTGAGGCATAAAGAGAGACCGGAATGTGATATTGAATGGGTGGTTTCCGGTTGTGATTGCCCAGGGGACCAAACCAAAATTGCAGTGACCTCTGTGTTTCGTCATTTTGTGATTTCCAGTGTACCTTTGTGATTAAGTGGCCCTTTGCGGTTTTGTTTTCTGGTTTAGGACTAGTCTACAACTTGTCTTTTAATTTAAGCAAAACCAGAATGACTCAGTTGTACTTTGTATTTAAACACAAAAGTTCTACAAATGTAGGTGTTTCAGGAAAAGCACAGGAGTTTGTCTTTCTCCCAGTCCTGTCACCACTAGATAAAAAAGAGATCAAGAAGGAGAGTGGGGAAAAAAAAGTTTTTTCAAAGAAGGGGACTGAGCCCCTAAAACTGGAATTTCAGTCTTCATGCAGACTTATTAGATTGCCTTGAATTACGTCTCACAGCAAGAAGTGACAGAATATACTTCTAATCAGACCCATCTGTTTCTTATCTCCCAGTGATTATGAGAAGTAAAGTATCCCACCAGTATAGAGCAAGCCTCAGTTTCCCTTTAATGTGAAAACTTTCACATGAAAACACAGAAGTACAACTACTTTTTGACATTTTAATGTACCATTTTATAGGTGTATGATGATGGAAAATACGTGTACGTGGTAACAGAACTTATGAAAGGGGGTGAATTGCTGGATAAGATCCTCAGACAGAAATTTTTCTCTGAACGCGAAGCCAGTGCTGTCTTGTTTACTATAACCAAAACCGTGGAATATCTTCACGCACAAGGGGTAAGTCTTGGAACATTTCGTATATGCTCACTCTGATGCCTTCAGCTTCTTATATAAAGACTTGGCACGTGATGAGTATTTGCTGGCTGACTGGATAACCTGCAGCTTGATATGATTGTTATTTACGTGTTTTCCTTCGGACAGAGAGCAGGGAGCCAAACACTGTCCCTTACTCTCCGTTCCTGCCCCAGTTCTAAGCTCGGGGCTTTTACTTGCACCGTGTGCAAACTGTTCATTCGCAGAATTTGGTACCTGTGGGATAATCTCATCTTGCTGTCGGAGAGCTTCTGGGGACATTCACGCGATAGAATTATAATGTTAATGTACCTGTAATTTGTGTCTCCATTAGGTAGTTCACAGAGACTTGAAACCTAGCAATATTCTGTATGTGGACGAATCTGGTAATCCCGAGTCAATTCGAATCTGTGATTTTGGTTTTGCAAAACAACTCCGAGCTGAAAACGGTCTTCTAATGACTCCTTGTTACACTGCAAATTTTGTTGCCCCAGAGGTAATTGTGATGGCTTGCTTGGGATATTTCAGTATATGAAAAAAAAAGAAAAAGAAAAACCTATCTGCTGTGTGTAAGGTCACTTCGTTACTATTACTTATTTGAAAACTTGCTGATCAGGTAATGAGAAGAAAATGCCAACCCCTCTTCTTTTATTGGGAGTTAAATGTTTCATCTGTCAATGCTGGCCCCAGCTTTCTGTCTTTCAGGAGGCCACATTTTTGTGGCTGTCTGTTATCACTAAGTGTGTGGTTCTACTCTGTGCAGGCAATTAATGGGGACCAACTATCTCTCTGATCTTTTCCTAATGCCTTTTTTTGTTTCCCGGATTTTTTTTTCTTTTTTAGGCCCAAACTTCGAGGTCATTTTTTGTCTTCAACTACTTAACTGGCTCCCTTCTCTGTCATATAACACCAGATCTTACCCACAGATGCTACTGCTTTGAGCTTCCTTTTGCTAAGCACCTCTGGCTTCCCATTATATCCTATCAAATCTAAAATACATTATTTTGCCCTTCAAACTCGGTGTCTTTTTTTAAGTATGTAAAACAACAAAAATGACTATTAAAAGATAATAATTGGGCTGAGCCCCGGTGGCGTAAGTGGTTGAGTGCGGGCCTGCGGGCTTGGCGGTTCAAATCCAGCAGCGGCTCTCAGGAGCAGCACTGGGTAGTGCCCACGACCACCAGAGGCAGTGATGGCCCCCAAAAAACAAACAAACAAAAACAAAACAAGAAGATAATAATCAAAGTAATCAATACCCGTAATATGTGACTTAAATGCCAGGCATATATATTTCATGATTGGAGCATCAAAACCTTTAGTTTACATAACCTAATTGATCCTCCTTGTGAGTATATAAGGGAAATACTTTTTTTATTTGCATTTTATAGGAAGCCTAGGTACAGAGGTGAGCGGTGTTAGGTAACTTCCTACAGTCACATTAGCATGTACATACAGTTTGTCTCCACAACCTGTTGTTCTACCCTGAGCTGTAGCTCTGTCAGAGTTTTGTTGCCTTTTCGATAATCAAAAGGCTATTTCTGTCAGCCTGCTTGAATGTGCTCTTTCCTGTCCCCAATTAGGGACAGCTTCCTTGTTTGTCCTTGGATCCAGTCTGTGCCCTACAATGTTGGTCGAGTTTGGTCAACTATTCTAGAGAGTTCATTTTCTACATACACATTTCCTGCTTCAGACCAGCCGCCTGCTTCATGAGTGTGCCATGTGAAATTATGCCTATGTTCATTCCATCCCTGAAATTTGTTTCATTTCAAAACCTTCCCCTAAATTCACCTTCCTTGGGAAATCATCCATGATTAAACTCTTCATTAGACTTCGTTCCCATGCATCAGTTAGTTTCTTCTCCATTTCTGTAGAGCCAGAACTCGCCCCTTTCTGACTCCCAGTTATCTTAGACCCCTTTTCCGTTACCATAGACATCTGATCTATGCTGTGCTTCCAGTTTAACCTCGAGACAGTTTTTTCTTTTCCTCATTCTTGCATATTGCCGAGCCTCACAACCTTTCCCAGAGTATGTGATAAATTGCCTCCTATTGGGTGCTCTTGTTTCCAGTCTCCTCTTTCCAGCAGTTTCTGTCTACCTTGAGAATCTTTCATTTTCCTGTTGAATGCTTCAGTGATATCTGATTGCCTCTGGGAAAAAATAACTAAATTACTTAGCAAAATATTTACTCACAGCCCTGAAGTCTCTCTACTTCTCATATCACAACTTTGCCCTCTGACACCAATAAATTTCTTACCTAGTATACCTCCACCCTTTGAATGGCCTCTGCATTTGCCCTTCCCCCCTTTGTCTACTGAATCCATACTTGGAGACCTCCTATAAACACGAGGCCCTCTCTACACAGACGAAATCACTTTTCCCCTTTAAAGCCCCTAAGACATAATTTTATTATGACATATTACATTGAATTATTAGCCTTTTTATTTATTTCTACTGCCTGATCCTGATTTTTCTATCAAGCAGAAAGTTATGTTTTCTTGCTTTGTTTTTTTCTGTCACAGTCCATGCCTTATAGTTATTAAATGACAGCATGAATCAAAGTGCATCTATATAGTATACTCAATCATTTTTACTGTGTTCTTAAAAGTATCGTTTTCTGTAACAATGTCAATAGCCCCATGCAAAATATAAATTCATTAAAATAATACAAATATGTTTCATTTATTTTCTCTTTCTATGCCCACGCTAGCACTCAATGTTACTTTGCATACCAAAATTCATTTTTCATATTTATGTAAGTTTATAGTTTTAGATATTGTAGGATAAGACTAACTTATTACCTGCTTGTTAAGTCTTATTTTGTTGACGTCTTTCTAATTCAATTCTTTTATCGATCACATCCTACCCAAACAAGCAATATTATGTAATCCTAATGTTTCCTTTTCTAGGTTCTGAAAAGACAAGGCTATGATGCTGCTTGTGATATATGGAGTCTTGGTGTTCTCCTGTACACTATGCTTACTGGGTGAGTTAGCCTGTGTGTTGTAAGCATTTATTCATTGTAATTTTGTTTCAATTACCTAGATTTTTCTTGTAATGGTTTTTTTGGGGCTTTTTCCCATACTATCCAATATAATAGGTAAAATTATAGCTATGTTGTAATTGATATGTCTTGAAATCCCAGTGATTTTTAAAAATTCATAGATTCTACTTTGATATCTATTGTTATATCAAAAGCAATGATATTTTAAAATCATACCCTACTTTATAATATATTATGTCTTACAGTATTTAAATTTATGCGCCTTAATATTTCTCAAGTTTGAACTTGAATACAGCTTTATTAGACTTCATATGTGGGGTTTTGGGTGGGGGGAGATTTAATCATTAGTGATTTATTAAATACCCTGAACTATACAGTGTACTTTTGAGCGCTGGATGTAAACCCAACTACATAGGACCTGTTACTCATTAACATTTTAATTTTCTTCTGTTAGTTACACTCCATTTGCAAATGGCCCTGATGATACCCCAGAAGAAATACTGGCTCGCATAGGTAGTGGGAAATTTTCGCTCAGTGGTGGTTACTGGAATTCTGTTTCAGATACAGCCAAGGTGAGTGTGAATCACATGCCTTTGAGAAAGTAATGTTTTATAATCCCCAGTGAAATGAATAAATTAGTTAGGGACTTTCCAATTGACACTCCCTAATAACGGAAACACAAAAATGGATTAGGTTTGTGTTTCTTTCGCAGTAAGAAAGATCTACAGCCATTTCCTGCTGAGAAACATGACTGATTTTGATAGTGTTAGCCTTCACATTTAACTTGCCTTTTTGAATCCTCTTAACAACTGTAGGTGGCAGGTCTCCATTGCATATGGAATTCAACAGTCAGAATTTTCCTGACAATTTCCCCGTGGCAGTTCGTTTAAAAAAAAAAAAAAAAAGCTGATTCCCAAACCCTTATTCCTAAAATAATGGGACCAGATTATCTGTCATTTTGTTCTCACTCATATCTTTTATTTTACCATGCTTACTTAAGTGAAAAGGTCCCTGGTGGTGTACTTGGTAGGTTACGAATGAAGCTGCCAGCTACAAGGTCAGCTGTTCAAACCGCCAGCCACTCTCCTGGAGAAATGAGTCTTTTTTGCTCCATAAAGATTCATAGGTTGGAACCCCACAAGAACAATCTACCCAGCTTTTAGAATCACAGTCAGTCGGAATCAACTCAATGGCAGTGACGTTGAGTGTTTATTTTAACGAGACCAAAAGCTAAGTGAAGAGCAAGAAAGTGAGAACTATATCCCACTCACAGCTAATCATAAATTCCCATATGTTCTATAGTTATTGCTAGTAATCTGTGCTTTATCAAACAGTTAAGGTTTGTGATTACAAGCATGTGTGCAAATATGATTGATACAAATGATGTATTGAATGTTATAAGAGCTGTAAGGAAAAAAAAAAGAGCTGTAAGAGCCCCCAATAAAATCATTGAAAAAAATAAAAATAAATTAAAAAAAATAAATTACCCACAATATTGAGACTAACCGCCCTGTCAAGTTGTTGTGTCCTCACATAAGCATGTTATCTACATGCTTGCCATCAACAAAAGGAACAATATTTATCATACATGAGTTGGAACCATAGCTATCATTCAGTGAGCACTTGGGAGCCGAGTCATAGGCTGACCTGTTTACCTGTATTGCTCGAGTCAGTCCTCAGTGACCTGATGTTAGGATTTTGGTTTGGCCGATTTTGCAATACTCTAGATCAAAAAGGAGGGCACAGACTAGAGTAGTTGCGGTATGATGTGAGCCAAATGGCAAAGCAACTTGTATATTGGGCAATAAGTGAGGGGAATGCACATTTCTGCTGTGTGGTGTTGCGTTCTCCAAGATGTGAAATTCAAGAGAGGTGTTTCGATGAAGAGTGATGCTTTGGACAAAGTGCTTGAGTAGTAAGACATCACTGTAACAGAAAACACTGAGGGTGGAGTTTTGAAGATAAGGGTTTCATCATCTGTCGCAATTTAGAGCCATAGGCGTGAGTGAATTATCTGAATTGAAATGATGAATTAGGAGAAAACCAAGGAAGGCTTTCTGGGAATTGTTACCATTGAAAGGGAAAGTAGACAGCTGATGGCGCAGTGGTTGTGTGCAGGACTGCGGCCCACAGGGTTGACGGTTCAAATCCACCAGCAGCTCTCTAGGAGCAAGACTGGGCTTCCTACTCCCACCAGGGCGGTGAGGCGATAAAAAAGGAGGGAAAAAAAAGGAAAGTAGACAGCAAGAATCGGCAGTTTGTATTCCCGTCAGCAGTTTTGCCATCTTTATATAAATTTTAAGCACTAATCTAGATATGCTTTTCCCAGGGTTTGGGCCCCTGGGCTTCAAGTTCTTTCTCTTGCATTACCTTTTAGTATTTTTTTCTTGCCCAATTTTGACCCAGAAAACAAACACTAGTCTACCTTTTAGAATTTGTAAGCGGAGGTTCCTAACTTGTTTTCTTTTTGTTTATAATTCTATTTAGTAGATGATCCTTCTCGCTGTTAGTAGTTACCTAAAGTAAAGGAGTGCTTGGAGTAACATCTCCTTGGTCCCCATTATCCAATTATAGACCAACTTGTGTCACTTCTTTCTCATAAATACGTCAGTTTTCCTTTCCCTGATGCTGTCATATCTTCTCCCCGTCACTTCAGTGACATCTGGAGACCTGAGCTCTTCAATACAGCCTTGTACTGGTTTTAATGCTTCATTACTTCCAGAATAATTCCAGAGTTACTCCCTTGGTCTTCATGATTCTGTCTCTTCTTCTCAACTGACCCACTTTATCTGATCTTCATTTTCCTTTACAATGTGTGCTACAACCACATTGTACTCCTTTTACCTATCTACCTGAGGCATGTTCCCACACCCCTGAAAGCTTCCCTCCAGACACCGCTCTTTCTGCTTCAAACACTGTCACCCCCACCCCTTCTCTAATTTAGCTTCTGCTTACCCATCAGAGCTCGCCTTCCTCTTGAGAAGTCACTTCTATGCCACCCCACCCAGATCAGGTCAGGTGTCTGTCTGCTCTTCCAGCTAATTTGAATATTCATCCCATTAAAGAACTTTGTGATTGCTTCTTTGATTGTCTCTCACTGGACTGTAAGCTTTATGAGGTCAGAGTTTACACATATCTTTTTCACTTCTAAATACACCATGCCAAATAGGATCCTTGACCTTTAATGAAAAATCGTGTATATTTGAATTAAAAATTCAAGGTGTGTAGTAAATGGATTTTAATATGGATAGCTTTTTATGTGTGATTCCCATCACAATTACTACCATTTTTAAAAAGTAAAACTGAGGAGTGCTTAGGTAAATCGAGGACATTTTCACAGTGAAGCATTTGGAGAGTCTGTGTTTGCAGTGATTTTTCTTTCTAAGGGGATATGGGCAATTTCTTTTGCTTTTCTAAATTTTCCTGATTTTTTATGTAATGCCTAGGGGTTTCTTTGGAACTCTTTTTAAAGAAAAAAATGTAAAGAACGTGCTAAAAAAATCTTTAGAGGATAGGAAGGATATAAACTATCATGGCCCATTTAGCACTGACATTTAGCACTTAAGACAATAATAACAAATCTATCCAATTATTATATCCCTAAATGACCAATGACTAGCAGTCAACACAAGGCAAGTATAAATGCTTGCTTTCATGGTTGTTATATGTCAACTTAGTGAGCCATGATGCTCACTGGGTTGGTAGTTATATAATGATATACCATGGCAGTTACATAATGGCATATGTGTTCTGTTTAGTCATCCTTCATTGTTGCATACTGCTCATTTTTGTATGATGACCTGGCCATGGGAACCTAGCCATATCAATAAATGAGGAGTGTGTGTATTAGTTTTTACCAAATTATTATGTTGCATGTGTTGCTTTAAGCTGAAAGGTCTTACCAGGGGAGAAAACAGCATCACAGCTTCTCTGAAAGTGTGCCCAGTAGTATCTGTCACCGCAGAAAAACAAAGCTAATGAATTTGTCTCAATTCCTGTGCCAATTACAGGACCTGGTGTCAAAGATGCTTCATGTAGACCCTCATCAGAGGCTGACTGCTGCCCTTGTGCTCAGACATCCCTGGATTGTCCACTGGGACCAACTGCCACAGTACCAACTCAACAGACAGGACGCACCCCACCTCGTAAAGGTTTGTATTGCCCAAATGCTGAGGAATTTAAAGGTCTGCTCTCCCCATGACCAACAAACAGAACAAGCACATTTCGTTCAGTACCAGGAATGACTTAGGGAGAAAAAGCAAAAGACTTCTGTGGTACTCTGAATTCATTTGATCTGCCAAAGCAGGACACATGAGCCATTGTGGTGCAGCTCATTTGAATGCACCCGCTGCTCCTTGGTAGAAAGATGGTGATACAGCCTTGGGAACCTCTTGGCAGTTCTACCTGTAGAATTGTTATGGGACGAAATCGATTCATAGGTCACAGGTTTGGTAGGAAACGCTGATGGAGGAGTGGGTTGCACATTAAGCTGCAGACCTCAAGGTTAGCAGTTTGAAACCACCAGCAACTCCACAGGAAAAAGATGAGGCTGTCTCCAACCTTGGAAATGCACAGATTCAATTCTGCCCTATGCTAGAAAGTCACTGTGAGTTGGAATCCACTCGATGGCAGTAGCTTACCGAAAACAAAAACACCTCCCTGCCATCGAGGGGATTCCCAAGTGTAGCCACCCTTTAAAACAGATAGATTACGGAAAATAAGGACAGAAGTTTGGGGACGACCACATTTTCCTTGACAAAGCAACTGAGTTCATCAGCAGTGACAGTAGAGGTTTCCAAAGAGCAGGCCATGCTGCTTCTCATAAGTCATGAAACATGAAAGTTGAGAGAGAACTGCTCACCCTAGCATCTCTTCCACATTGCCGCCTGCAATTTCCACACCATCGGGGGTTTGATCTATTGTGTTAGTCTGGGGAGACTAAAGAAACAAATACATAGACACGCATATGGATATAAGGACATGGTTTATATACAAAAGGAATGGAACATTGAGAAAGTATTCCAACCCAGTGCAGGGCAAAGTCATTAAGTCCAATATTACCCCATATGTCTGATCAGTCCATAATGTCTCCTTCCAACTCACGAAGTCACAGGTCAGTGGGTGCAGAGTCCCAGCACCAGCAGGGGTCCCCTCGTGGCTCCTCGCTTCCAGGGCTCAGGGTCCATCAACAGCATCCAGTGGTGGTAGAAGCAACTCAGTGCTGGCAGAGGTCTCCACATGGCTTCTCCAGACTCAGAGGGCTGGTTCCATCAGAGCAAGGCCGTGTGGCTTCCCCTCCGGATCCTGCAGCTCCTCAGACACTGCCATCTTGTCTTGTCCGTAATTCATTGTCTCTGAGACTAACTTCCAACAACTGGGGAGATAGCTTCTCATCTTCACGAGGGAAATATCGTGAGATTTCCCAGAAGGCTCAGGAGAAAGCCATGCCCACCCAGAGGCCTCATTGGCGACTCAATGGCTATCTCCAAATGAACAGGCTAGACGCCACCCCTACATCTCAATCATGAAATTAACATAAGCACATGATTGCCACATCTATGTGATGATTTTGGCTGTGAGCCTCATCGATGTAAATCTGCATATGAAATTTCCATTTTGTGTTTTGGGTGTGTGTGACTGACTTACCCCTATGTCATTTTTGTCGTTGCCTTTCCTTACTGTTTTTTAGGGTGCCATGGCAGCTACATATTCTGCTTTAAACCGTAACCAATCCCCAGTTTTGGAGCCAGTAGGCCGTTCTACTCTTGCTCAGCGGAGAGGTATTAAGAAAATCACCTCAACAGCTCTGTGAAGTGAACCTCAGTGAGTTCTTTGGTACCATGATGCAAGCTGATAGCACAAGTTCTGGCGCCAGGTAGCACATATCTGAGAGACACCTGCAAGCACACACTGTCCCAGCTGGTACCCATAATGTTGCTGCTCCTGCTGCTGCTCCTGCTTTTGTCTCTTCTCGCTTTAAATCAGCGGTTCTCAACCTGTGGGTCATGACCCCTTTGGGGGTGTCAAAGGACCCTTTCACAGGGGTCGCCTAAGACCAGCGGTTCTCAACCTGTGGGTCTCGACCCCTTTGGGATCGCCTAAGACCATCAGAAAACACATATTTCTGATGGTCTTAGGAACCGAGACACCGCTTCTTTATCTGTCTCCAGGTGGGTTCACCCACATGAAGATATGCCCACATATGAGTACCCGGCGTGAAGACTGTTACCTATGCTACACCATGCTTCAAGACAAAATTTCATTTATTTGTAATTAGAAATAAATATTTCACAATATATAATTGCATATTGTTTTTGTGATTACTCACTATGCTTTAATTATGTTCAATTTGTAACAATGAAAATACATCCTGCATATCAGATATTTATGATTCATAATAGTAGCAAAATTACAGTTATGACGTAGCAACAAAAATAGTTGTATGGTTGGGGGGTCACCACAACATGAAGAACTATTTAAAAGGACACGCCATTGGGAAGGTTGAGAACCACTGCCTAAGACCATCTGAAAACACCTATTTCCGCTGGTCTTAGGAACCGAGACACCACTCCTCTATCCATCTCCAGGTGGGTCCGCCCACATGCAGATATGCCCACATATGAGTACCTGGTGTGATGACAACATCGCGGCACCCCCATCACATACATCCTGTACAAATACAGGTGTATGTGACAGGGTTGGCGCCATAATGCACGTATGTGGACCATCACATGTGTAGAGAGCAGCTATTGTGTTGAAAGCAGCAGTATTGGAGATAAAACGATACTTCATGAATTGTAATTACTGGGTAAATGTAAAATCATGTACTGTAAAATCATCAACTACTGCAACAAAACAAATCTGTACCATGGAAACTTAATCTGGATGCTGATCTGTCTTTTTATATTCAGCTGTGGTTGATGTGAATACTGCCCCCTTGTGATAGTAACTGGTATGTAATAACAACACAGAATGGTAAACCATAGGAAACTTTAATGAACTGTATTGACTGAACTATGCCATGTATCATCTTTGTATTATTAAAGCTATCGTTATATATTATTTTCATTAGCAAACCATCCCATGACAATGGATCGTATAGAGAAGAACATTATGAAAAGAAAATAGAGTGAGAATTTCTTACAGTATGGTTTTACCTCAATAATTACAGCAGGAATTGAGAAACCACAATGTGTTATTTGTTGTGAAGTTCTATCAGCTGAATCTATAAAGCCAAACAAATTAAAACACCATTTTGATAGCAAGCATCTGAGTTTTGCCGGCAAGGATACCAAATATTTTAGAAGGGAAGCTGGTGGACTCAAGAAAGCCAGAGATGACACTGTTGGCATGTACCACAAACAAAACATAGTGGCAGTTGAAGCTTCATATTGGTGCACTCAGAATCCCCAGAGCTATGAAACCTCACACCATTGCTGAGGGTTTACTGTTGCCAGTGGCCAAATACATTGTTCGAGTTAATGATCAGAGATTAATTTGTTACGAAATTGAGAACAGTTGACTTTTCTGACAACACTGTCTACAGAAAAATAGATCAGATAATCCAGAATATTCAATCTGCTCCATTTCCAATATTTAGCATCCAACTTGATGAACCTACAGAAGTTGCAAACTGTTCACAGTTACTGGTTTACATGAGGTATATTATTGATGGCGACTTTAAAGATGAGTTTCTTTTTTTAAAACCTCTTGAAATGACAACCACTGCATGTGATGTATTTGACACGGTTCTTTTCTGAAAGAGCATAAGATCGCTTGGGAAAAGGTTTGTGGTGTTTGCACAGATTGTGCTCCAGCTATGCTAGGATGTCTATCTGAATTTCAATGCTTAGTACTGATAGAGGCACCAAAAGTTATTGGAACTCACTGTATGATTCATCGGCAAATATTACCAACGAAGACGCTGCCGCAAGAATTACAAGAAGTCATGGAAAGTGCCCTAAGCTCTGTACTGTGCAACAAGTTGGATGTGCCGAACAGTGCTGTTTCACACTGAAGTGAGATGGTTGGCTCTCGAGAGGAAAAGTTTTAAAACATGTTTTTGAGCTTCATGATGAACTCAAATGTTTTTCTATCAGAAAGCAAGACCACAGTTCGAGTACTTTCCAACAATAAAACTGAACTGTAGAAAATAGCTTACTTGGTTAAAAAAGAAAAAAGAAAATAGCTTACTTGGTTGCTATCTTGAATGAGTTAAATTTATCATTGCAAGGACCAAATGCAACATGCCTCGATTTGTCTGCAAAGATCCGATCATTCCAAATGAAACTTCAGCTTTGGCAAAAAAAAAAATGGGATGAAAATAAAATCTACATGTTGCCTACCTTATCTGCTTTCTTAGAGAAACATGATATTGAACCGTCAAAAGGATGACGATGATCATTGCTGTGAAAGAACACTTGCACATGCTTGCAGACAAAATTTCATCACACTTTCCAAATCTACCTGACACCCGATTTGCACTTGCCAGAAGCCCATTCACAGTCAAAGTTGAAGATGTTCCTGAGACAGCACAAGAGGAGTTCCTTGAACTTATTCACAGCGCTGCAGCAAGAACGGATTTCTCTACCATGCTAGTTACAAAATTCTGGATCAAGTGTTTGCAGTCATACCCTGTTCTGTCTGAGACTGTGTTGCGCCTTCTTCTTCCATTTCCAACAGTATATCTTTGTGAAACAGGGTTTTCCAGCTTGTTGGTTATCAAGTCTAAAATACAGAAGTAGACTTGTCATGGAAGATGATCTTCATTGTGCTCTTGGAAAGATTGCCCCAAGAATTTCTTACCTGGTGAGAAAGAAGCTATCTCAACCTTCTCCCTGACGTTGGCTTTTTACGGATACTGTCAGAAAAAGTAGCAATGCAGTTCACTGTTGTTATATTAAGACTGTTACCCATGCTACACGATGCTTCAAAACAAAATTTCATTTAATTATAATTAGAAATAAATAATTGACGAAATAGAATTACATATTGTTTTGTGATTAATCACTATGCTTTAATTATGTTCGATTTGTAGCAATGAAAATACATCCTGCATATAAGATATTTACATGAAAATTCATACCAGTAGCAAATTTACAGTTATGAAGTAGCAATGAAAATAATTTTATGGTTGGGGGTCACCACAATCTGAGGAACTGTATTAAAGGGTCACGGCATTAGGAAGGTTGAGAACCACTGCTTTAAATGATTATTTTCAAGTTAGATTTTCCTGGACCTTCGGATTGAAAGAAAATGGAAACATGACGGACATATATTCACTGAATCAACAAGAAGAAAAACGGACATATGAATACCACCTAAAAATACACTGAATAAAGTACTATACACCATATAGCATTATTTTTATAGCAAATATTTTATGTCCCTTTATTCTTTGTTAGTTATAGGGGATGGACAATTTATGTTAAGCACTTAGCTTAAACAATCTGTTTATATTAGCACTGTATCCTTTGTGCCATCCAACATTTTGTATGTTTTTGTAAACAGTTCATATACAGTACATTTCTGTACTGCTTTCTTTAATGTATACATGCCTTGTTTAACTTGGAATCTTATTATTAATCAACTATTAAATCTGATTAAATAGTTTGCCTGGATTACAAGTATTGTTGGACAGCCCTAAAATCGGTCAGATTGTGGAACAGCTGTTGAATGTAACACTTTCAAAATGTACACACCTTTCTCCATGGCTTTTTCATTGGTGTGTGTGTGTGTGTGTGTGTGTGTGTAAGTAAGTCAGGTGCTCTGCCAGACTAACCTAGCAAGCTGCAGAGGAGTGGAAAAGTCAAATGTGTGTGGCATCGTATCAAGGGTACGCCTGTTAAGGTAGTCCATACACTTTGCATTTCCTTGAGGTTGATTTGTTTTTTCTTAAAGACAGTAGCCCTTTTATTTTTAATCATGAGTGGTATCCCTACCTAGAACTGGGCATATAATTTGACATTTTTCCAATGTATATCAAGGGCCTTTTGATGGAGTAACTGGCACTTAAAAATTTAGCAACGGGTAATTGAGGAGCCATTGGATATCTCATGTTCAAGTAGATGATCTATATTAAACATTAATTTGAATGTAATAAATGCCACATGCCTCTATATTAAATTGTATTTAAACCTTCTAGGGAATAAAACCTTGTTGATTACCCTATCAGTTCTAAGCTTAAATCCTAGCTAAGGCAGGCCAAGTGCTTTCTGAATTTCTGATCATTTCTAGCCATTTGAAGCTGCTTCTGACTTCAGAATTGTTTTTTCTCATGGTCATCGTGTCCGGTTAAATGATGATTTTCATTCTCTACATAAAAAATGGAAGTTGCCACAACTTATATTTGATTAAAGAAATCCGTGTCCATTATTACCTGTTTCATTGCCATGCTGCTAAGCATACATACATCATGACAATGAAATGGATTTCAGTGACTTCATCAAGAATGTGCTCAAATCTTTTTTTTTTTGTAATCAAGTACCAACACAATTTCCATCAGATACCTTTTTTCCTGCTAGAAGCTGCAAATCATTCCATTAGAAGTATAAAGCCAAAAGGATACAGTTTATCCTACTTGTCATTTCTGAATTTCCCTCTATACCAGCGGTTCTCAACCTGTGGGTTGCGACCCCTTTGGGGGTGGAATGACCCTTACACAGGGGCTGCCAGATTCATTACAGTAGCAAAATAACAGTTATGAAGTAGCAACGAAAATAATTTGATGGTTGGTGGTCACCACAACATGAACTCTATTACAGGGTCATGATATTAGGAAGGGTAAGAAGCACTGCTCTATACAATTAATGAAAAAAGGGAATATCCATAATGTATGTCCCTTTTGCACAAGTGACACAAGAATTAGTGTAGTGAAATCAAATGTAATATTTTCTTTCACATAAATGTGGAAAGGTTATCAGAAGAACTAGATACAGAGTTCATTAGTGGCAAGAAAGCTCCACCTATTAACTCCCACCCCTTCCTTCAGTGTTTAAAACCATGGTCATCCCAAATCGTGGTCAGTTTTTTAAATGTTAACTCTGCAGAAAACATTTTTCAGACATCTTTTGACACTGATGCTGCTCCATAGTGCGTTCATGTATTGTCCACCATAGTCTTAAAACTCAGAGTAAATATACTAGTCCTTGTAACTGAGTGAGGTCTGGCTTTCTAATTGCATGCGAAGAACCTGAGACTCAAAGACTGGAATCCTTAGCCTCTCCCATTTTTCGTCCTCAGTACCTTTCCTTCGTAGTCCCACCTGACCAGTAGCTTGGGTTCACAACTACATTTTTATTGGGGTCATCCTCTACTGCTGAAATAATTCCAAATTATGCATTCTATGATAATGCCTGCTTTATACATAGGCCCAAACTGTCCATTTCATTGGAGAAAGTAATTTGTGTATTTATAGGCTTGCATCCTAAAAAGCAATGGATGAACATAACTCATTTGCCCTTGTGGTTCTGGGGGCCCTCTTTTGGTCTCCAGTGCCACCGATTTAGCAAAAGACATGCTCCAAATCTAGTTAACCTTTCCATTAATTTCTCAAAGTCCAATCTTGATGTAGCTTCTTCCGGGAAGTTGCACTCCTCTCATTAAAGATCCTGTCACTGGGGGAGGGGCAGGTGGGGGGACAATGATCTACCAGCCCTCTTACAAGCATCCTCCAAAGATGCAGATCGCATTTGCTGTAACCAAAGCACATACTGGAAATTGTCTCATCACGCTAGTATCAGATCCTCTCTTCCAAATGAGGCGAAATTAAGGTAAGTGGGGATTCGTTGTTTTTTCAACCATTTTCTTACCTTTGTTTTCTAATAGGGGCTGTCTACATACAACAGACCTCTGATTTCTAACAGATTTGGCATGGGCTCATTTGTTCACAAGCAGCAGCACAAGTCCAGAGAAACTTGACATGACACACATGCTGTGAGACAGGTTGGGAAAAGAGTGTGGAGGGAGTTTCACAAGCAGTGCTTTGCAATAGCTTGTGTCAGCCTTTTTCCATCTCTTGGGACCAAAGTACACCTTCAACCCAGGAAAGACTGGATTGGTGATGCAAAGACCTAGGTGGCAGGGGGAGAGGGGTTGCTGCGGAGGAAAGGGGTACAGGATGAGAGCTGGGAAGTATGCAGTGCGGAAGCCAGCAAAACACCTCAACAAGGCTGATGCTGTGGTTTAAAAAAACTTTTTGAAAATCCTAGCCTAAAGGTTTCAGCTTATTTTACTATCTATATTTTATGGAGAATGTTAAAACCCATGGTGGCATTGCACATTTGAGACTCTGGAGACCATGCAAAGGGTCAAAGTGGATGTTTTTGTATGATTCACAAAGGACAGTGGGTTCCATGGCTGCAGCTGGGTGCTTTAACCTGGCAGTTCGGATTTGGTCCTAGAATTGTATTCCTCTGGAAGACCATACTCCGTGTGACCACCCTTAAACTGGATGTGGACTTTGGGTCTTCCTCAGTTCACTTAGTGTATTCCCATTCAGGGGGAGCATCCCCTCTCTCCAGAATGCTTACATTTACTGGTCTCCCTAAGTAACCATTGATTTAGACCAATTCTTGAAGGAATGATATTTTCCCTTGCAGCTGGTAATCTGCTGGTAAAAAAGAAGCCACACTCTTTTTTTCTGGTGAATTGTATATAATACCGAAAGATGGGTGGCCAGGAAGAATTTGTATCTACAGTGTTTTGTGTCCTTCTGACATTCTGTGTGATCTAGTGACTTGCAACCAGCTTCAATGTGACAAGTGCTCTCAAAGAATTCCAGTAACTAAGTCGACTTAATATTTGTAAACCTGATAGTCCTACCGCTCATATTTACCATCTCACTTCCAGATGTAACAGGGCATGCAAGGTTTGGGCGGAGGGCAGACCTGTGAAGGCACTTTCCTCGTTCAGCCCTATAACCTTGAGGTGCATGATAAACTTCAATTTCCCTGACTTTTCCTCGAGCTACTAGCTGATATTAAGTAGATATTAGTGGAAAGGAGAATTTATAGTCCACAGCTGTCAACTTCACGAAAACTTTAGAACTTATCTTACTTGAGTACAGTGTAAAAGCATGAAAGTTAATATTTCACACAAAGTGTGTATTGGAATTGAACATCTCTATCATAATGATGACTGGGCCATATAATGGATTTTTCAAACTAAAGTAGAAGTTTTAAACACAAAGCAAGGAAGGACTAGAGGACAAGGAATTTGGTTTGTGCTTCTCTAAGTAGGTGTAGTTTACCATTTAAAACTTTTAACTTTCCATACTGTAAAATGTTTAGCATCCTTAGTGACTATGGGTGATGTTTTTATTAGGACTTATCTAAACTTTTACCCTAAACAAAAGGGAACTGTACACTTGGCCTGTCAGATTTGAGTATTCTGCTTTTTTTACCATGGGTGGAGGAAGGAGGATGAGTATCAACTTAAACCCATTTTTTAAAATGAAACTCAAATATTTTTCTATTCTTATATATGATTGATCTTTGTACTACTTTCTCTAGTAAGGCATGCCAGAAACCCAAAGGTACCGTATGATTTCATACATACTGTACCTTTTCTTGGTGGTTGACTCACATCAGTTGCTTGACCCTGATGCCATAATTATGAAATGCTTGTAAAGGACCAAATATCACTGAATACTTTTCAATTGTTTTACTTAAGAGTCTAATCTGGGAACTTTCCATATCGTACTATAATCGTGTTATCTAAGTGCTTTCTGACGTATCCATGAAACATCCTAGAATAATATTGCTTGTATTTCTGTCCTAGAACAGGTTTTGTAATCTTTAAAAGAAATGAAAGTTTCTATAATAAAGTTTGAAAGAAATTCATACATGTCCCATATTTCAGATTATTTGTTATGTGATGCTTATAATATCAAGTTACTCTACTCCTGAAGTACATAGTGATGAAAAATGATGCAGTTACTATATATACTCGTGTATATGTTGACCCAACTATCAGCCAAGGCACCTAATTTTGTCACAAAAACTGCATTAAAAATGTGCTGAAGAACTTATACTCGAGTATATACAGAAATAGCACTGAATTAGGAATATTTGAGTCAATCTATGCAGTCTTAGCTCTAAAGATTTGTCAAATTCGCATCAATCATTGCAGTCTACCATGAAGTCCATGCCACTCAGTCACCCGAAAGCAGGGGTGTCAAACTCAATTAAAATGAGCAACTGTGATTTTACTTGTCTTCAGTAGTTTAAGGGTTAACGAAGGGATTAAAGCTCGATCTCGTAATATTTTTTTTTCTATTTTCACTTTATTTCAGAGCATCGTGGCCCACAAAACATCCCCTCAGGGTGCATGCAGCCCTTGGCAGCCAGTTTGGCACCCCTGCCCTATAGAACAGAGTAGAACTACGCCTGACACTCTTAACTCTTGACTAGGGGAATAAAAAGTCTTTCCATGGAGTGACTGGTGGTTTGGAACTGCAGACCAACATGTCACCACCATACCATCAGGGCACCCACATTAATTATTGCAATCTTGGGAGCTCCCGGGGGCAGTTCTATTCTGCCAAATATAGTAAGAGTTGGAATCAACTTGATGGCCCTTTGGTTTGGTTTGGTTTGAGCGTGCATTTTGAATGCAGATCGATAGACCAAGCTCCTTCCTGAGCAAGATAGGGAAACAAAGGCTGTCATTAGGTTCTGCAACACTCCCTTTTGTACTGAATGAGATATGTTTGGTGAGTCTCCCCCTTCCTTCTACCAGTCATGCCTCATAGCTTCCAGTTGTTATAATAAATCATTTGAGAGACCAAGTGTATCTTGTTACAAAGCATTTTTTTTAGGAAAGAACTTGTCATTTTCTTTTTACTCAAAAGACTGTTAAGATCAATTGCAACTGAGTCCATCAGGACTGCAGATTACCAGGACTTTCTTCTGAGGTGTCCCTGGATGAGCTTATACTGCCAACCTTTTGTTTGATGAGCAACCCATCACATGAGCCCAATTAAAAGGAAATTGGATTAAGATTGTGCTTTCCTGATAAACAGGAAATAGGTTACAAGCTTGTAGTCAGTCCTTTCCTTCTCCCTTGACATCCTTTTAGAATGATTTGGAAGCTATCCAACTTGTATTTGGGTATTCAGGGTAAGATGGAGAGTTTCAAGATCTACTTGGCATGCACTGTAACAACAAAGGAAAGTTACTCTGTTTACTTCTACCATACAAAATCACAAATTTAGTGGGTTAAAACAGTATAAATGTGTCATTTTATAGTTGTAGAATTAAGGAATCTGGGGGGGGGGGTGGCGGGGACGGCTCAAATCTGTTGGCATTTTTTTCTGGCTGCTCAGGACAATAGATACTGTGCCTTTTCCACTGCAGGAGCCCTGGTGGCGCTGTGGGATAGGGATTAGACTGCAAACCCCCCAGCTATTCCTTGGAAGGAAAAGGAAGCTGCCTGCATCCAAACAGATGCGCAGTCTCTGTAGAGCAGTTGCACTCTGTCCCCTACGGTGTCTGTGGGACGGAATTGACTCGATAGAACGGATTTGGTGAGGTGGAAAAAACCTTACAACTACAAAATGGTTAAAATCAGTGAGCTGGAATAGAGAGCAGTTGAAGATCAGCCCAAATACTGTCCTGTGACTTCATATTCAAATAAAACATGGGTGATAACTTGGAAGAAATATCTCTTAACCTCTTATCTGGACCTACAATAATTTTAGTGACAGTAAGCAGTCACTTTTATTTCAAAGAAAGTGTTTATAGGAAGTTCAGGATGCTGTAGGAATATGTAGTGGGGTTTCCTAGGGAACAGGGAAGCCCTCCGAAGAGAAGCTGATCAAGCAGACAGGGTAAGGTAGCATCAAATAAATGGAGGCTTAGAATTAGAGGCATTGAAGAAAATAAAACACTTGAATGATGACAAGTACTGTTTTAAGAAAAACATGAGTTTCAAGAGATAGGCAGGGGTTAGATTCTAAAGGGCACAATCAATCATGTTAAGGGACTTTAATTAAATCTCCTGATTTTGTTTCCCAGTCAGTTACCATTTCTATTCTTATTTGTACCCAAACTATTCCCCGTAGGCCCCACAATTCATCAATTTAACATCCCTTTCATAGCAACTTGAACATCCTTCCATTCTTGCCTTTACGATGTCCCCTCATTGATCCTAAAACCCTGCATTGTTTTACTTACTTTTGCATGTACATTTCTGAATATGTTGGAAGAAATAATATAATTACTCAAATTGATACCTTCTATTATCATTCAAGCTCTTGCAGTCTCCCGTACTTTAATATAGCTTAATGATGTACTTTTACATATCATAACGTTCACCCATTTAAAGGGCCCAGTTCCATTTTTTAGTCTACAATGGGAGTTGTGCAATGCTGACTCAGAGCTGTGGGTTTCTGTCGACAGGAGTGGAAAGCCCAGGCTTTCTCCTTTGGAGCTGCTGGCGGTTTCAAACTGCCGACCGTGTGGATCACAGCCCAGTGTGTAACCATGACACCACGTGGGCCCTCTGTGAAGTTCCAAAACATCTTCATCACCCCCAAAAGAAATCTGTTGATTAGAGCCTTCTAATTGGCCGTTGTTTCCACCCTGATTACATGAAAGCATGTTGCCATCAAGTTGATTCTGATTCGTGAAGGACACTATAGGTCAGAGGAGACTTGCTCCAGAGCTTCCATGGCTGTAAATCTTTCTGGAAGCAGACCACTAGGTGCTTTCTGCTGCTGAGTGGCTGATGAGTTGACACGCTGACCTTCCTGACTGCTGCTGAAACTGGCTGCTAAGCACTGCACCACCATACTCCTTCCCTTGCCTCTACAGCAGATTCTTAAGGAAGAAGCCAAGATGATCTGTGGAAAACTTACTAAGGGTTACAACAAGCAAGCTGGTCTCCTTATCGCCTTACCCTCGTTGAGAACCACGGTGTTGGATTATTGTAATTTATTTCTCTGTCATCTAGCCATGTCCAGTTCCCCAGAGAGATGATATGAAAAGCCTAATGTTTACAGAAAGATGATGTTTTTAAAATAACTTTGTTTGATATTGAACCCAGGACCCCAGCATAAACAGCCCATGAGAAATACTGGTAAAAGGGGTAACTTTATAAAAAAGCAGGGGGCTAACCTGAGCTGACACCTTCTTAACTCACCTTCTTCAAATGTGTACTATCTATTACATATGTTCCAGGCATTCTGCTAAGTGCTGATAATGACCATTACCAATCCAGACACGCTTTTAGCCTGATAAGGTGTACAGTGAGTAGGGATGACTAGTTGCCTGGGATCCCTTGTGTATCAGAATGAAGCTGTGTTCCATAGTATTTTTAAAAAGAATATGGCCAGGTCTTTCTTCCAAGGTGCCTCTGGATGAACTCGAGCCACCAACTTTTACGTTAACAGAGAACATGCACCTTAACTATCCCACCCAAGGATTCCACACGGAAGACCCTGATCCATTGATCCAGTGTCATCCAGTTGATTCAGACTCAGAGAAACTGCCTCACGGGTTTTTTAACGCTGAAGATTATGGGGGGAGCAGAGGGAGCGTCCTCACTCCATCCACCTCCCCTGATCAGCAGCTGAGTTCCAACTCTTAACCTTTGTGCAAACAAGGGTCCTTGTAAGTTGAAAAGTATTACCCAGCGTCTTACAGATATTACACGTTTGTAAATAGTGACCAGACTTCCCGCTCTTGGCGGGGCAGTCCAGATTTTAAACAATTTTCCCCAGCGGAGTTTTAAAAAAGTCCCAATTGTTGCAAAGAATACACGACAAGCTAGGGTACGACTGGAGAACGGGAAGGAAATATACACCCTCCCCCCCCCCCCCCCAGTGGTGTCCCGCTTTAGTACCAATGTTAAAATCTGGGGTTACTTTAGGATAGGGGAGTCTTGCCCTTTTACCAGACCCCTAACCTGGCACAGGGGGCGAAAGGGTTGTGTTAGAACTGAGCTAATTATTTAGGTTCGAGTTAATGAATCAGCAACTTGTCAAAGTGGGAGACTTGGTTATTTTAAGGCATGAGCGGTCTGGAGTCAGCCAGCAGAGGACGCGCGTCCATCCACCCTTAACTATGACTCACCTCCCGTGGCTCCGCCCACTCCGTTTGTGACACCCCGCCCTCCCTCTGCTTATAGCCTCGCCCCCTCTCCTCTCTTCCCCATTCCCTCCCGCCTGCTGAGAACCTGGTGGACGCGCCGGCGCGACCCTAGCTTTTCAACTGCGCCGGCGTACGGAGGACCGAGGGCGGGTCGAATAGGCGGCGTAGGCGTGGAAAAGTGACGTCAACACCGCGACGCCATTTGCCGCCGCGGAGCGGAGCGACCTCAGGTTCTCTGAATCGCTGGCTCGTGGGGCTCTCTTTCTCACGCTGCCCGGTCCTGCGCGCCGCCTCCCTCCCGCGCGCTCCCCCTCGTTAGCCGTCGCTCCCCTCCAAGGAATCGCCGCCGCCGCCCGAGAAGGAGTCGGAAGCCCCCCCAGGCCGCAGTCATGCCTAAGAATAAAGGTAATGCCAGCCGGACGCCGGCACCACGGGGCCGCGCGGCCGGTCCTCTGCACCCCCTCTCGCGGCCTCCAGGCTGCCCGAGCCGCACCGCCCTCGCTTCCTTTCCCCTCCGCAGCCCCACCCGCACCCGCACCCGCGAGCCCCGCCCGCCACTCCGAGCTCTGGAGAGGAGCTGGGAAGTTCCTGCCGTCTCCCAGTGTGGTCACATTGGGGTGGAGCCGACGCCATTTTTGTGGGGCCTCCTGCGGGAGAACAGAGGCTTGCGCTGCCCATTCGCGCCAGACCACGAGTCTCCCGGCGGCGGCCGGGATGTTATAAATCAGGCCATCGGCCCTTCCGGGACCTGAAATTTCAGCCCTGAAAGCACTTTTTTCCGAGGGTATTGCCTGCTTGAGCCACCCTTGGGGACTCCTGCCCGGGCTTCTTTATTAAAAAGTTTTATATACTTGAGGATACTTCCTTTCCTTGTCAATGGTGAGCAGAACCTTCATGAAGTTTTAGGATCCTTTGTAAAAGGGTTCGACCGATTGCTTTTTTCGAGCAGACGTGCCACATGGTTAGGCAGCCGAGTTTTCTACTTTTGCTTCCATCTACATTGTGGTCGGAGTTAAACAAAAAAAAAAAAAACCTTAAAATTTTCCCAGAGTAGGCAAAATGTTCACAGATTACCAGCTGTGAGAATAAGTTTATTTGAAACCCCAAACAGAAGACATAAAAATGTAAAAGAAAACTTACACAATCCTGAAGAAAGTCTCCCTCTCTTCGGTGTAAGATGTTTGTAATTTTTTTAGGAAAATAAAATATCCTCATAGCCGCTCACAGACAATCGTGGAAGTACAAATACTGTGTCTGTACCAGAGGAAGCTCTGGCTGGGTACATTTATGTGTAACCAGCTTGGCAGCTGCTTTATATATCACCCCCTGTTTCTCCCCGGCACTGTAAGCAGTCACTTTGTGTCCCTCTTGTATGCTTGGTGGCAGTCTTCTTAGAAACCTCCACCATACTGTCTCCAAAGCCAAACTCATGGGACCTTTTTTATTTCAGCAGAGGTTTTAACTGCTAATTTGGAGTAGGGATGGCTGGGGTTGATCAAAGGGTGTTTGGGGGTTATTGTTTTGTCATCTTTGCAGGTTTTTAGATTCTTCTCATCTAACTTCATTCATCTAGTGGTGGTGCCTGGATCACTTCCATACCTGTCTTACCCTCTCCTGTATCTGCAGACACAGGACTTCAGTTTTCCTCAGTTAGGGTAGCTATAAGGTCCCAAGAGTAGGACTAGTACCTGCCATATCCACATGGGATCACTGGCACTTGGCATTTAGTAGCTACTCAATAAATATCTCTTGGATTAAATCACCTCCCCTCTATGGACTCCACCCTTAGGTGAATAATGGGTTCCCCTTTGGTGCCAAGGGGGCAGGACATCCAGACTACGTGGCATTCATGTTCACAAGTCTTGCTCAAACATAAATGACTTGAAATGTCTGCTCAATTCTCACCTCCTTTTCCCACAAGAATGTAAAGTCTAGTCCACTACGGCACAGTAAAATAGAAAGCAGGGGTGGCCGGGTAAATTCTGGGAAATTGACAAGCATCGAGTAGTAGATAAATTATCCATTCCTTGTGATCCTCAGAATTACAAGCTATCGAGTAAGCGCTGCGTTTACCCTGGTGAAGGTAGCCACTATTCTGAGTTTGGCCGTTTATCATCCCTGTACGTGTGAAACACATCTATTATTTTTTTTTTAAAAAAAAACATCTGTTATATTTTAAGTCGTTTAGAAGAAGGACTTTTTTTTAAGACTCCCTTGTTTTATAAATTGAGGTTTAACATAGAACTAAAATTCCCTTGTCTCTCCATTGGAAAATCCAAAAGATTCAGTGAGTGAAACGCTGGCGGTTTCACTCTTGAGTAGGTTCTTTCTTCTCGAGATCTTGGAAAGGGGGCATCCTGCTAGATGGGCACTTGGGTGAAGAGCTCCCTCCCCTCCCCACCACCACCCACTGGGAGTTGCTACAAATCACCCCTCTTTGAGGGCTGGGCGAACTATCCCTGGCATCTTGGTTTGACAACTGCCAGGGTTTGGGTATATGGTAATAAAGCAGTTCGAATTCTTGCCCCGTGGAGCTTTTAGAATGTGCTTTGAAGACCAGAGATGATTAATGGTTTAAAGTAGCAGATGTGTTCCCGAGGAAATTTGTTTGGTGTGCCCACGAATGCCTCAGATGCACAACCCAAACTAATCTGGATAGGTCAGGAAATGGTTTTGTTTGGGTTGTGAATCATGTGTGGCTTCCAAGCTTTGCACTTTTTTGTCACTACCACTTACAACCTTTCTCTCACTTTTTGGAAATGGCTACTGATGTGGGCTGGGTTCTAGAATGGGAACAAAGTGCTATGGGCCGGTACCCTAATGGGGCTAGAAGCAAAAGCCAGTCACCCTCGGGCAGATAAGTGAGCTACTTAATTTCTCAGCCCTTTCCTCGTAGGTTGTTGATGAGTAAAAGGAGAGCATTATTAAATCCTTAACATTGTTACATAGTCGTGGGTCCACATCCCCTGATTTAAGTCCCACATCTCACTCACTTGCTTGGATAAGTTACTTAACCTTTGAAAAGCCATTTTCTCTTGTGAAGTACAGGCAAAAATGGTATCTACTTCATAGGCATAAGATGGTGTTACTTAATTATAAATGCTGCGTGTAAACAGGCTACTTAATAGGGCCAAGGTGGAGATGGGGTAAGAGTCAACATGAGAAGGCTCGCTGGATTGAGGTGGAAGGATAGTAGGAGAGAAGTGGTGAGAGGCACATTGGTTTGTGTCTTAGGAGATTTTGTAGGGTCCCCAGGAGTTCTCACTGACTGGCATTTAAACACCCAATTGCCATTAACCATGAGGCGCTTTGTAAGACTCAGTTACTTTTTGAAACCAGTTGTGTTTGAGATGAGCACATTCAAATGGAAACGTGTGAGTCATTCCTATGAGGTCAACACTGAGTGGGAATCGAGCCCCCCTGAATACGTAAGATTATTAACACTGAAGTCAACCAGAACAGTGCAAAGTAGCCTTTTAAAAATCAAAACGGAGAGTTTGAGAAAGGAAGTAAGCTATCAGCACCATCATTCCTTAATGTACAAAGAGTAAGGGAAATTGCATGTATTTGAAGGATGTCCGTGAGAGAGAATTGCAGGTAGAATTTAGAGCTGTTTGGCTAGTCAGGCGCCTCCCCGCTCCCCCCCCCACACACACACACACATTTAGTCACTTCAGAAGTGTTCTGCCTAGCTGTCATTCTACCTGAAAGTACACTGTCCTCTCCACTCATCCTACCCAGCAGATGATGTTACAGTCCTGCTTTTTATTAAAGCATCTTTTTATTTAAAATTATTGGGTGATAAATATATTCAAATTTTTTAAAAAATAGGCAAAGTGGAGTCTTCTGAAATCTGCCCCACTGCCCCTTTTTGCTCCTTCCTCCCCGACAGCCGTGTGCCTGTCCTTCCCGCGGTTCAGTCTGACCGCCGCCCGCGGAAGAAAGCTGGGGCGGTCTGCTCCTGTAAAGACTTCAGCCTCCGAAACCCTCTGTAGGACCACTGCTGAGTCAGATCAGTTCATTGGCAATCAGTTTGGGTTGCTTGCTTGTTTCTTGGTTTTTTAAGCAATTAGGAATGTATACCCTCTTTTTATACAGGTGGTAGGCTTCTTACTGTTCACCGGGCCCTGTTTTTAGACATCCATTTTTAAACGTTTTGAGTATATACAGAAGCAAGAGAATCCAAGTGGCTGACCCCGAGTTAAGTTTACACCCCTGGAGTGCCCTTCTCCTGGCTAAGCTGCCACCGTGGATGTACCAGCCAGGCCAGCCTGGCCTGAGGTTACTCTTGGGGAAAAAAAGAAGCTCCCATGCTCTGAAATCCTAAGCTTGAATTTAGGCCGAGCAAGCCCAGCCCAGCCCACCCCACCCCACTTCCTCTGACTCAGAGCTGCCTTGCATAAGGTTCCAGGGCTGTCGGTCTTGAAGGGGGGCAGACAGCCTCACCTTTGCTCCCAAGGAGGGAGCAGCTGGTAGGCCTTTTGTCTTTCAGCCCACAGTGCCACCGTGGCTCTTTAAACAGGTCCACATAACTCCTAATAGTTACTTAGGAGGCAGTCAGGGAATCAGCCCTCTGCCGGGTGGTCACTTTGACGCACTTCTCCTAATTGCCTATGTGACAAGCTCCAGGAAATGGTAAACTTTGGAATCTGGCAAATGAGGCAGGATAACGAATCTGCATGCTTTTCAGGCTCTTGATAAATATTACTGAATAGTTTGCCCAGAAATGTCTTTAGTCTAACTGTTGTCGTGTTGTTCCAACTTGTAGTGACTGTAAGTCTTTCTGGGAGCAGAGCCTCCTTTCTCCCACAGAGCGACTGGTGGAATACAAAGTCGCATTGAGGTTGGCAGCCAGGCCAGCTCCTAACCCACTAGCCTACTGGGTTCCTTCCTCAGAAGGATGGGACAGTGACTATATACCCATTATGATTAAATGTGTTTCTCTCTGACTTTTAAGTTTTGTCAGTCTTAATTTCTTTTTTCATACTATTTCACAGATGATTAATATCAAATTGTACTTTTTTTTCTTTGATCATTAGGGAAAGGAGGTAAAAATAGACGTAGAGGTAAGAATGAGAACGAGTCTGAAAAAAGAGAGCTGGTGTTCAAAGAGGATGGGCAAGGTAAGCATTTTCAGGAGCTAGGCTTCTTTGTGTACCCATAATTTTCTTGTCCTTCTGTTTCTCATCTCCCCCCCCCCCCCAACACACACACACACACGACTCCAGAGCCTTTTGGTAAACGGGGATTTCACTGTTTTGCATAAATAGTAAGGTTCAAACTAAGAATGACTTAAGAGTTTAGAGAGAATTAGCCATCCGAGCCATAGTTGACAACTCCACGACTTAGTGGGACTTTTTAAATACATTTTGGATTGTGTCCCTCACTTCCAGGGAGGAGGACAGAAGTTCCCAGAATGCTGAGGAGAAGTCTCTGCCCGTACAGAGGCCTCATTGACTATGACCTGATTGACTTCACTACCCTGGTTGGAGTAGGAAGCCCAGCCTTGCTCCTGGAGAGCTGCTGCTGGATTTGAACCACCAATCCCATGGGCTCCAGTCCCACACACAACCCACTGAGCCACTAGGGCTCAGCCCATCATTTCCTTCCTTTTTATTCCCTAATGCAGTCCTATTCTTGAATTTCTATTTCTGCTTCTTGGGTTTGTATCTACTTAGGTTTTTACTGCGTGTGTGGATTTTGAAATAGTACAGCTGGTGCTTTGTATGAACTTGTCATTTTCATTTGCTTTTATTAAAAGTTGAATGGTATCTCATTCCTTTTTCTTTCCCTCCCCCAGAATATGCGCAGGTCATCAAAATGTTGGGGAATGGACGATTAGAAGCCATGTGTTTTGATGGTGTAAAGAGATTGTGTCACATCAGGGGGAAATTGAGAAAAAAGGTAGGTGTGGGAGCTCGCCTCTAATATAGAGGCAGGGAGTGGGGGATTGCCTCTGTATTCAGCTTTTATGGTAAATGGGGCTTGTTTTTACAAGTTCACAGAAATTTCCGTTGGAGAATAGTTTGTATGTAGTTAGACAGCAAAAGTTTTTGTTGATAATGTTACACATAATAAAACTGGGAGTTAATTCCCTGTCATAATAGGTGTTCAGGGAGATTTACTAATCTCAGGTTGGCGAAACTCATATTATGACTTAAAACATCTTTTGGTTTATTCTTCTAATTAAGGGTTTGGGTTGGTAATCCTTAGCAAACTAAAGAGCTTCAGGGATTGGACTGTGGGGAGAGTGGATCCATAGAAGGAGTAAGATAAACACCAGCAATTAGTTTTGTATTCTTATAATGCCAGATAACTGGCCATGTGGGGCAGTTCATGATTGAAAATCTCTGAATTTCGGGCTGAGCCCCGGTGGTGTAGTGGTTGTGCGCAGGACTGCAGTCCACTGGGATGGAGGTTCAATTCCAGCAGTGGGGCTGGGCCTCCTACTCCCACCACCAGAGAGCAGTGATGCCCAAAAAACAAAACAAAACACAAAAAAACCTCTGAATTTCTAAACTAATATTCATTACTCTGGAATTGAACAGTCAAGTAGGTCAAGTAAGAGTATTCTGCTTTAACATCCCAAAATTATAGAAAAATTGAAGCCAGCTCAACTGCTTACTATATAGCTAGTTTCTCCTCATTCTATAGAATTATTTCTCTCACAATTGGGTGAATGGACTGTATTTTAGGGAGAGAGATTCAACCTTCTCTTCATCGTTTGTTCTCCATTAACAGTAACAGGAAGTGAATGTTTGTTCCTAGGTTTGGATAAATACCTCGGACATCATATTGGTTGGTCTACGAGACTATCAGGTAAAAATTACGTTTGAAATTTTTGCTTACTGACTTGAATAGGATGAACTAAATTTGACATGTATTTTCCAAGTTGTAATCATAGCCTGCTTTGAAGTCATGCCATTTTTATGTCTTTTCTTCTTTGGCTATAACAGTAGCCCCCAAAGGAAAGAAAGCTACTGTTTTCCTGTTTCGCAGATACAGAAGTCAAAGAGCTGAAAGAAATAACATTCAAACTATAAAATGACAGCCCAAACCAATGCTTTTGATTCTTTGTGTTCTGTGCTCCCGCTACTTGAGCAATGGTCCCCTGGGTACTTAGAATTGCAGATTTTCACCAGTCCTCCCAAACCTGCACCTGTGTTGTTGTTGTTTTAATCATTTTATTGGGGGCTTTTGACAACTCTTACAGCGTTCCATCATATCTAGCCTATTTGTATGTACCATGTTGCCATCATTTTCTAAACATTTACCTCCTATTTGAGCCTTTGATATCAGCTCCTCTTTTTACCCCTCCCTCTGCCCTTCTACCCTCATGGTCCCTTGATAAGTTATTTTCATCTCTTATATCAACCACTGTCTCCCTTCACCCACCTTTCTGTTGTTCCCTGGGAGGGAGATTACAATCAGTTCCTCTTTCCTTCCCACCTTCCCCCAACCCTTCTGGTATCACTACTCCCATTTCTGCACCTGAGGAGTTTATCTGGCCCGAATTCTCTGCATCTTGAGCTCTTATCCATATCAGTGTGCATGCTCCAGTCTAGACAGAACTGAAAGGCAGGACTGGGGTCATGATAGTAGGGAGGTGAGGAAGCCTCATAGACCCAGAGGAATATTGTGTTTCATCGGTGCTATAATGCTCCCTGGTTGACTCAACCCTTCTTATGACCCTTCTGTGAGGGAATGTCTTATTGTCTACAGATGGGTTTCAGGTCTGTATTCCAACCCCCTTTGTTCTCAGCAATATGGTTTGGTTTGGTGTCTTCGAGTGCCTGTTAACCCGATCCCCTTGACATCTCATGATCGCAGGGGCTGGGTGTGCTTCTTCCATGGAGGCGTATGTCTTCTATGCTGGATGGCCACTTATTTAACGTCAAGCCTTTAAGACCCCAGATGCCATATCTTGTAATAACCAGGCACCGTCAGCTTTCTTCACCACATTTCCTTTTGCACCCATTTTGTTTTCAGCGATTGCATTGGGAGGGTGAGCAAAACAGGATGCCAAGTTGTTAGAACAACGTGTTCTTGCGTTGAGTGAGGGCTTGAGCAGAGGCCCAACGTGGATCCACTTCCTCAGTGTGAATACATAAATATAGGCCAATACCTCTATTTTTATGAATTAGCATATTTGCATAAGTGCACACCTGTGTTTATACCTCTTTCCATAACTTTGCTTTCTCGATCTTTTCTCTATTACCTTTTATTTTCCTCTTGCCCCACCATCATGCTCTCCCTCCTACCTCTTAGTAATTTCTCTAAGCTAGATTACTGATGTTCCCATACCTGCAGGATCGCTACATCTTCCTCATTGTTGATTTTAATTCCTTAGTTTTTCCCTTGCCTCCTCCTCCTCCTCCCAGGTCCCTCTGGACTAGCACTTCTCAACCTGTGGGTCTCCAGCCCTTTAGGGGTTCAACGACCCTTTCACAGGCATCGCCCAGTTCACAACAGCAAAATTACAGTTATGAAATAACTACAAAAATAATTTTATGATGGGAGGGGTCATCATAACATGAGGAACTGTATTAAAGGTTTGCAGCATTAGGAAGATTGAGAACCACTGCACTGGAACCTTCCATCCTCTTGCTTTCTTCTTGTGCGTACTTCCCATGCTTATCTTCTATTGGTAGGCAAAACAACAATAAAAGATAAAAATAACAGATTGAATAGAAAGAGGGAGGGAAAGTATGTAATTCCAGGTCTGCTGACCTTTATGACTATCTTTTCTCTCCCCCCCCCCCCCCCCCAACTAGGGGCGGAAGGGGAGTCCGGGAACTACCCCTATTTGGGAGACTCCTCAGGTGTCTTGTGACTCTGCTCCTATTGATAGTCGGTTATGTTCCCTTTTTGGTTCACCCCACTGCAGGGGTGAACCCCATTGCTAGGAGTGTGTCCCCAGTATGTCCTCTGAGGAGGTATGCTCCAGCGAGGGGGCATCATGCTGTTGTCAGCCCTACAATCCTCCCTGTGCCTTCGCAGCTCCGTGCAGGGACATCGTCCTCAGAACTTGGGTTCCAGTGTGGAGTGTAATCCCTCGCTCTCTTGTTCCTTCTTGGTTGTGCCTGTGTGGACGTGGCAGACTGGCCCTTCCCCCCAAACTGTAGGTTTAGTGTTGTCCTCCCTAGCGCGTCCTTCTAGGGGAAGGGAGGTCATTTGGGCTCTGATTGGGGCTGGCCCTGTAGACCTTTCTGTTCATGAGTTGCTCCCTGCACTTCCATTTCTGGAGACAGAAACTTTACCCTCTTCCTGGGTGCATTATGGGTGCATTAGTTTCTTGCCCCCCCCCCTTTCCCAGTGCCATCGCTGTTTTTTTTTTCTCGCCACTTCCCCATTCCCCACCCCCACCCTTTATCCCTATTTTTGTGTTGGACTGACATATATATATCCCTGGGTTTGGTCTGTCCCCCGTCCAGTTGCCTGGACCTCAACCTATAAAGTGTGAAATGAGTAACTTTTCTTCTATGTCTACTGTGCCAGTTATACTTAGCTCAGTGGACTCATGCTGTACTTGTCCTCTTATGGTTGACTAACTTCACTTAGCATAATTTCCTGCAACTCTTCTTATGAGACATTGTGCTTCACACGATCATCAATGCTTTCTAGTGATGTGTGGTGCTACTCCATTGTGTGTATGGGCCAGAATTGACTATTTCACCCGTTTATCGACGGACATTTAGGTTGTTCCCAAATCTTTGTGATTGTGAATTGTGCCACAGTAAACATTGGCGCACAGACAACTGGTCTTGGTTTGTTTCTTAGGTCCTCTGGGTATATGCCCAATAGGGGGATTGCTGTGTCAAAAGGTAACTCAATTTCCATTCACTTTAAATATTGCCAGATGGGACTGCGGCCCGTGGACTTGGCAGTTCAAATCCAGCGGCGGCTCTCAGGAGCAGCGCTGGGTAGCTCCCACGACCACCAGAGGACAGTGATGCCCACAAAAATAGATTGCCAGGCGGCTTTCTACAGAGGCTTTGTGAGTCCGCGTGCCCACCAGCAGTGGGGGACAGTCCCTGTGGCAGCACCAACCCCGCCAGCACTTGGTGCTCTCCAGTTTTTCTGATGTGGGCTATTCTCCAGGGTGTTAAACGGTGTCTCACAGTTGTTTTCATTTGTCTTTCTCTGGTGGCCAATCATCGGGAGCATTTTCTGATGGCTCTTGGCCATTTGGGTCTCCTCCGTCGTGAAACTTCTCTTTAGGTCTTTTGCCCCCTTGCTCGGGTGGATTAACTGTTTTCCTTTTCGCTACACCTATGGTTTATAACCAGAGCTCTGAACTGGCCCAGTTACAGCTAGCGCAGGAAAGCACTGTGAGTGTACTAGGGCGAGAACTGTAAGGCAAGAAACCTTAAGATTGAAGCCCTGCGATGGGAGATTCTGAAGAAGCACAGCAAATACGGGAGTGTGAATGATTGCCAGGACTGGAGAGCTGCATCTATTCAAAGCAAAGCTATCATCACCCTCCGTATTGGAGCCGGCTACCTCCATTTCCCTCTCTGCTGGTCGAGAAATTCGGTTGCTATGGATTTTTTTTATTTTTTTATTTTAGGCATCACTGCTCTCTGGTAGTGGGTTGCTATGGATTTTGCATCCTGTTCTTTTCTATCAAAGAAGTTTCTAGCAGGGTGTTGACTTCCTCGATTTTTCCTTTCTAGTTATCATTGTGGTACACATAGCCCTTTGCAAATTCAGACCCACCCACTTTGGATCCGTTGGCCGTGACTGAACTGGAAATTAACAGTTGAAAGCTCTGGTTTTGACATGATGTCCATGGACTTAGCTGACAGTTACACTTGCAGGACTGCTGTCTGCATCTGCATCAGCTCTTGCATCACTGTGGTCATTTCAGTTTCCTATGTTTGGACCTACTTGTGCTCATTAAGTTAATTCTGAGCAATCAAAACTTTTTTTCTCTAGCTGCGTTAAATTCTTTTAATGGAGAAGTGTGAGCCTTCTAAGGCATCTCCTTGGGGTGTTTGCATCTGAAACTTCAGAAGAGTTTTTTAAAAACAAATTCTTAGGTTTCTCCCCAGGTCTGCTAGCTTAATTTATGTAAGAGCCCCACAGGAAGCTGTCATTCTACATACCGTTAGAACCAACCACTGATAGAAAGGTATTCATTTCCTTGAGTCATTATGCCCTTCGCCATTTTTGCATTGTAATTCTTGTTTTGTTTTGTTGGGGGGGGGGGCATCACTGCCCTCTGGTGGCAGTAGGAGGCCCAGCCTTGCTCCTGGAGAGCTGCTGCTGGAGGTCAACCACCAACCCAGTGGACTGCAGTCTCGCTCACAACCACGATGCCACCGAGGTTCAGCCCTGCATTGCAATTCTTGACCACACTTTAAAATACAGTTCCTATGAATTGTTTGCATAAAAACATCCGAAAAAACTGACATAGTGACCCCAAAGGGCGGAGTGGAACTGCTTCCTAGCGTTTTTGAGGCTGTAAATCTGTCCAGGAACAAAAAACATCCTTAACTTGCTCCTGTGGAGTGGCTTGTGGGTTCAAACGATTAATTTTATGGGGTTTATTAGAGGATTTAACAGGCACAATTCGAGGGAGGAAAAAAAATAGGCTCAATTCAGAATCAAGAAATGCTTGGGATACATTTCTTTGGTCAGAATGACCTCTTCTCAGTCATGCCTACAGATATGTCTCTCTTCCTTGACCTCTTCTTGACTTGCTGAGACAAAGGGTAACAAAGTTCTTTGAACTTTGCTGATGAATACCTAAAAGGCATTCCATTTTGACACAGTCTGAAAACTCACAGGTCTAGCCCTGTGAAGCACGGAGTTCACCAGACCAGTGTCCCTTCGGCCCAAGGGCATTCGGCTTTCTCGGGGTGCATCAGGAAACCCACTCCCTGATTTGTAAGTGCTTGCCTTTGGCGCTGCTTATAAAGACTGGCTCGAGAAGTCGATGTCAAGTAATTCACTGGACCACACAGTTCTAAATATTATTTGCCTATTTTTAAGGATAATAAAGCGGATGTCATTTTAAAATACAATGCAGATGAAGCTAGAAGTCTGAAGGCCTATGGCGAGCTTCCAGAGCACG